>CM076574.1:1170813351-1170997822 GCA_034641835.2 Pinus albicaulis | reverse complement strand
TGTTACTTCGTAAGGTTATTGCTTGCTTCCTAAGCTAGATATATAACCATAAAGATTTTTGAATGTGATCTTAAACCACAACCTCCAACAAATTCAAAAGTTTATACCATATGTCTTATATAAAAGAAATAATTTATTTTATATAAAATAAAAATGTATTGTTGGAGTGAATTCTCACTATACATGCTTGTGCACTTGTCTCTCTAGACCAAAACTCAAATACTTTATTTTACATTGTAAAATTTAATGATTATAAATTTATATTGGTATCATGCTTATTACCATGTTAAAAAGGTTTTGGATTTTTTTCGTTGATACATGGGTGGTAGCTATGAACATAAAATAAACAAGTGTTACACAGTAGCTAGTCCCTGCCATTTAGTTTAAATATAGTTAAATTAGTGTAAAAAATATCGAATTAAAATTAGTGTTAAGGTTTAGAATCCGGTCAATTTATATTTTACCAATTCGTAAATTGAGATATTTGTTATGTGTAATTCACATTGTGGTGGTGGAGAATTCAATCCTACCCAATGGAAATAATAATGCCTTATTAGTATCTCACATAGCATGAAGTATACAAATCCATTTCCATGCACATTTTCAATAACTATAATTGATTTTTAAATATATATTAGATTTTCTATAACTTATTATGTTGTTTTGCATAATTAAATAATTATAAGAATATTATAGTTAAAGAATTTATTTTTTTTAAAGATAAAATTATAAATTTTTAATTAATTGAAACATATGAAAATATTAATTAGTTGCACTTGAATATTACATAATAGAAGCAAAAAATTAGAAAAAAGTATTAATCAATCACGCTAATTAATAATTGGTTTCCATAACTTTAAAAAATCATTTAATTATTAATTTCTACGAAAGTACCCGCCTGCCTACCCAATGTGAATATATTGTTAGAAGTTTTCAAAACGAAACTGTGTCTAAAATTTTCCCTGTCCAAATATAAGTTGCATATTTCACTTGCACAACATAACCTTTGTGACGTAGATGGCATGGATTGTTATCTATCTTTGTCAACTTTATGATATTGCTTTATATGGTGAGTAATACATGGTATCAGATTCTTGTAGTGAGATTGCAATTGTGCTCTGTAGCATTTTGAATTTGGATTCTTTGTGTGGTAAGGCTTTGTACTTTATCATACCACCACTAATAATGTCAAAAAAATAAAAATAAAAAATTCATTCCTTAAGTTAGAGCTTAGGTTAATATGTGAATTGGAAAATCCATCTTTGATAAATGCCAAATAACGTTATAGAAAATAGTATTTATTTTTTCATTTAGTATTTACTTTCTCAAAAGGTTCTTTTTATTTTTTCATGTACACAAAGAAACATGATCATTATACATCACTAACTATTACCAAAATCAAATCATGTTTAAATTTTGTAAGTGTTTGTAAGACATTCTATAAAGATACTAGTTGTATTCACTTAGGAAATAATAAGAGACGACTACATGCTACCCTAAAATTTATTAGAGAAAAGTGAAATAGATGTAACATTTATTTTTACATCAAGATTGTTTTCAATCAGTACTTGAATTTGTAAAATAGCATATATATATATCTATATATATATATATATATATATATATATATATATATATATATATATATATATATATTCATGAAATACTATTAATTTCACTAGATTTTATTATTTTTCTAAAAGATGAGTAAAAACTTGTGTTAAGAAAAATATATTAAAACAAAAATAATTTTATCAAATTAGTGTTGTTAAATCATATATATATATATATATATATATATATATATATATATATATATATATATATATATATATATATATATATATATATATATATACCCTAAAACAAGTGAAAAAAAAAGGCTATGCGAGTGGTTATTGAAAATAAGATATTGCCCTTGCAGGGCTAGATGACTCCATTATATGCACTACAACAACGTCATTGAATTGAATTTCAATTTGCATTTGACATATAAAAATAAAGCCTTCATTGTAATAGACAAGTGTGTAATTCTATTTTGATAGAGTTTGTCTTTTCCAGCGCTTCCTTATTTGTATTTTCCTAGTTGGCATAGTTATTTTTAATCCATATTGAGCCTCCTCCATTGCTACATAATTAATGCAGATATCTTTTGTGCACTTTTGTATGGTGAGTAATATACGATATCATAGTCTTGGCTTGATTTTAATTCTATAGTTGTGTTTGACTAGGGGTGTTGGATTAATTGTTACATTCACCTCATCGGAAATCAATTACATGGACTAACTGCCACCTTGAAACATGAGACTAACCACCCATTAAGGTAATGGTAATAGTTTGGAAATTTACTAATGACTAACATGAGACTAACCACCTATCAAGATAATTGTAAGCGTTTAGAAATTTTCTTATGACTATAGATTTGATGTAACAAAAAATCTCATACTATTGATAGAAAAATAAGTTAATTTTATATTAAATTCATTAATAAATATAAAATACTAATAAAATTAAATCATAATTTTAAGTTAAAATAAAATAAAATAATATTTATAAATTTTGGTTTTAACTTCTAATTTTTTTTTTGGGAAACTTAACTTATAAAAATTTTAGGAAAACTATAACATTTTATTTAACCCAACTTAAATAACTCATGGGAAGTTTATGGCAAGATCATCTATTACCACATATCTTTTGAATAGCTTCAAAATAAATTCAATGTGACTTACAATGGGATATAAACCTTTGGTGTCCAAGTTTGATTTAAAATCTGGTTTCTGGCACGTGGCTATCTCAGAACAAGATAAGTTTAAAACTGCATTCAGTATCCCTGTTGGTCACTATGAATGGAATGTCATGCCATTCGGTCTAAAGCATGCACCTTAAAAGTTTCAGAGAGTCATGGACTCTATTTTTAAGTCCTATGCTGAATGGTTACTTGTATATATAGAGGACATTATGATATTTTCAAAAAACTTGCAGGACCACTTCAGAAATGTAAAGATTTTTATGAAGTTGGTCAAAAGAAATGGTCTGGTCCTCAGTAAGAAGAAAATGGAACTTTTCCAGACCAAGATCAAATTTCTTGGGCACACAATCAAGAATGGCCAAATTGCTCTGCAGATGCATGCGATGGAATTTGCAGATAAGTTTCCAGATGTCATTCTGGATAAGACACAATTGCAGAGGTTCCTTGGATTTTTAAACTATGTAGGAAATTTCTATGAAGATTGTGCCGCTGAAAGATCTCTGCTAAACCAGAGATTGAGAAAGAACCCAAAGCCTTGGACCAAGGACCATACAGAAGCAGTAAGAAAAATAAAGGCCAAGGTAAGAAATCTCCCTATATTGTATGTTGCTGATGATGAATCCTTCAAGATCGTAGAGTCAGATGCCAGTGATATAGGATGGGGAGGTGTATTAAAACAAAAGCCAAGTGAGAAAGATGGTAAAGATAAAGAACAAATAGTACAGTTCGCCTCTAGAACTTGGAATAAGTCTGAGAAAAATTATTCCACTATAGAAAAAGAAGTAAAGCGGCTTGGAACTGTATTAGTAAGTTTTTCATACACTTGGTCAATAAGTTTTTTCTGTTGAGAACAGATGCAACTGCCCTAAGTAAAGTTCTTACCAAGAACATCAAGAAACTAGAGGAAGAAAAGTTTGCAAGATGGCAAACACTCTTTGCTAATTTTGACTTTAAGGTAGAACATATTAAGGGTGTAAATAATCATCTTCCAGATTTTCTCAGCAGAGAATTTATCCAGCACAAAGAACATTCAGACAGCCAAGAAGACCAAGTAATGGTCATTGTGATGGAATGGGATCAGGAAAATCAGAAGGAAATCCTGAGAAGTATCCCAGATGACAAAGAATGGTCATCATACAGAGACAGTTGGGAGCCAACCTGGCAGCTCCGCAACACCAAAGTACTTGATGCCAACCTGCAAAATCACACTGATATACAACATCTTGTACCAGAAAGATGGGTGTACCCTAAAGGCAGCCGATGAATTCATGATATCGTGTAAACTAGAAGTATGTGGGCATCATGGGAGGCTAAAGAATCTTTGTCACAAGATTTTTGTGATATCACTGTCACATGTACTGAAGGAAGTGATAGACAAAAGGCCTATTACGAATGGCTGGCTATACATAGGACAAGAGAACCTGCATGGACATGGACACGTTTCAATCAGTGGCCAGGTAATAATCCAAATTTTTTATTCCCTGACACTATTTATAATTTTACAGGTTACAAAAAGTTGTGGTGGGATTTAATGAATAAAGATGGCAAATCTGAAACCCACTATACAAAAATTAAATTTGAATCTATTGGGATCATGCAAAATTGCCGACAACCAAGCTGGCTACAAAAGGGAATCTATTACCTTAATCGTAATAAATTCTCTGCATTGATCTTCGTGTGAATGATGAATGATGTCTTAAAATCCTACCTTTGTTTCATTTTAAATGTACTTACCTTATCCTATCATGTCCACTTGATAGAACATGTTTTATCTATTATATCCACTTGATAGAACATGTCTTCAAATCCTATTGTTGATTTCATGTCCTTCAATTTACTTGGGTGAGTAGATCGATTTGACCGATCGAAGGTTTTTTTGTGTATCATTTATTTTGGGCCAAATTGAAACTCATATAGGATAAATAATTTAGATATAAATAATTAAAAATAATAATATTAAATTAAAAGTAAAAATCATAATTAAGTTTAAGTAGAAAAGCTCAAATAAGTTACCTAATAAAATAAATCAATGTATCATTGTTGGTGTCCATTGTCACAATACAAGCTTGTGTATTGGTTATCCTTCACTTTGACCAAACTCAAACAATTAATTTTGCATAGTAAAATTTGATGATGCTAAATTTATCTTGATAATTTTACTGAATTTTAATTTCATACCTATTGCCATGCTAAAAAATCTTAGATATATCTAGTTAGTATAGGGTTAGTGTTATAACTATAATATAAATAACTACTAGTTATAATGTGCACTTTTCATTCCTTTGGCTTTGACCAAACCCAAACAATTAATTTTGCATAGTAAAGTTTGATGATGCTAAATTTATCTTGATAATTTTACTGAATTTTAGTTTCATACCTATTGCCATGCTAAAAAATATATTAGATATATCTAGTTAGTATAGGGTTAGTGCTATAACTATAATATAAATAATTATTAGTTATAAGGTTTCATTAAAAGTAAACAGTTAAATCATTTAAATCGTTTTGTTTATAAAAGTAATGAAATTAAATTATTTAACACGTGTTTTGTAATAATAATAATAATTCAAAATTAATGTTTACCATAATTTATAAATATAAATTGCAATCTCAATAAACATATTTATTAGAAATAAATAATGAATTAATACTTCATTTAAATATGTAGTTTGTTAAAGAGGTAATTTTAACCCTGTAAAAACATGGTGTCTTTAACTATTTATGATAGTTTGATTTCTTAAGTGACATATTTTACCATCGTGTGGGTTGATGCACTCCTATATTATATTGTGTACTGAAAATTTTCATAAGTGTTAATTTGGTAAAGAGGTCCAACATTATAGTTGCAACACAACATCCTACCACTTAATAGGTTGTGGTGTGTGATAGTGATCGTATTAAGCATTTTCTAGATTTCCATTTTTATAAATGTCATTTGATTGGAAATTGATTATCTCATGTAGAAATTATATAACATGCATGTATATCTTGGATTCACCCTATCTAACAATATACTAAAGTTAAATATTGAATCGCTTCTACAAATGTTTTGTGGAATTAAAAACACAATCTCTAATCACATGAACATGAAGAAAGATCAATCACACACAACACAGATAATTTCTCAGGGAAATATTACAGCTAAAAACCCCACTACCTTCTATTGTATATTAAGCACGGATCATGAAACAATTACATACAAAACTCTTCTCACAAGAGCCCTCCAGTACTCAGCTAATTGTCTCACATTGTCATATGCAAAACTGACCAACACATAGCCAATTCTCAGCCTCCAGACAGCCTGCCTTGCTTGCGCAATCCCTAATGGTAAATATCCCTAAAATATAGGAATTCTTGCCTTCCTTGACTGTGCAAGTATCATGGGCACTCCAATGGGTGTTTGGTTGCATGTGTGTAACCCAATAATCCTACAACTGATAATCAACTTCCCTTTCACCTAGAACCCAACTAGGTCTCCATTGGATTTGACATGCATGTAGCTAATAATATTAAATCCTCAGTTTCATGTGAGATCACTGATTGTGAATTAATTAATATTTAATTCACTAGATCTCTCACTAGTGTATCTTCAATTACAACTAGCACAACTGAGTTAAACTATTTACAACTTGCACTAATTCATGCACCACTGCACTTCGAACTATGTTACAACTATAATTACTTTGCATGCCTCACCAACTACCTCTAACTCGAAATCCACTTGCTAACTAAATTTATCACTTTCATTTAACTGATTCAAGTCCACATTGAGAATAGATTATAGTTTAATGTCCATCTTAATTAAGGGATAACCAAAATAGACATGCACCCAAAAATAACATTGTGGGCCCTACCCTAGTCTGGGTGCTTAATGCAACCAGGTGCTTAATGCACTAGGCGTGGGTGCTGAATTTTCTTGTTGAATCTCAACATCTCATTTCCTATCCATGAATTTGTAAAGTGGAGATAATGACATAGTTTTAGAACCAAATTAACATGCTCCTTAGATTATTAAGGCTACAATAATGAGGCAAAATATGATTGACATTGAAAAAATAAATATACCAAGTTACACCATGTAAGTTAAGGTAGTAATTGGAGATGGGCTAGACATAAAACTTCGTAGGTTCCTTTGCCTTTCGCCAGGCACATGGCCTCCAACAAATGGGGGTTCCAATGGAGATGGATGAGTTATATTTTGAGGCTTATATTTTCGATGGAAAAGACTTCTTCTTTAATGAAAAATATTTTTTCCATGCACAAGTGTAGAAAAGGATAATGGAAAATGGATCCACCTCCATGCTTGAGCCTCCAGTTTGAACCCTCCCTTAGCTATTATTAATTCATTGAGCATGTATTTACCCTCTCTAGTTAGGTCTCATTCACTCCCCAATGTTGTGAGCTATATGGAGGAAATCCAGAACCTTCATTTGGTGTTTTCCCTCTCGGTGTCTGGTAATTCTCTCTTTAAGGCCCCTATTACCCCATTTTTCCATGGTCAAACAAGTATTTCACCTTCCCCACATGCACTTGAGGGTGCCTTTGGGATTAAATAAAAGAGTGTTGGATTCATAATTATATTGAGAGGGAGGGGTGAACTAGTATAATACAATTTTGCACAAATAATTCATTCAATCACAATAAGACATCAATCACATGAGAGAATTGAACATAGGATATGCATGGAAACCCATATGGGAGAAAACCAATAACTTCTTTTAATTAATTTATTTATGTAGGCACCAACCTTCTATTACAATATTTGCAGGAACCCACCTACAGGAGACACTAATCCCCTATGATTTGCAAGCATCAACTTGTAGGAGATACCAATCCCCTCAAATTTTCAAGCACAAACTTATAAGAGACACTAATACCCTCATTTTTGAAAACCCAAAATTGCAATATCACCAATCCCCTCATATTTTCAAACCCAAAATTGCAATATCACCCATCCCCTCAAGTTTCTGATTCATTTTGTTTTGTAGAAACTCATTTGAGTCCCCTTCTTTATTTCCAATCTTTAATCCTCTTTTTTTCATTCACTATGATCTTTTGCAATTATTTGTAGACATATGTTTCTTTCTCCAATATTTTAGGACTCTCTGAATTATTATGCTTCACTGACTCCCTCTAATGTTATATTTATGTGTGCATACTTGATCAGGAGATCATGTGTTATGCCCAAAATTGAAATTACTCTAAATAGGACCGAACCTGAGCGACCAAAAAGGTCTCGTCGTTGTGATTCCAGCGCTGCAAACAGTTCGAAAAATTGATGTCATATGAGGAAGATATCGCGTTCTGTTCGTTTTCCCAAATAATAAAAATTTTATGACTAGGATGCCCAGTCAGCATGCAAGTATAGTCAGCAGGTGGCATATTCTAGGGAATATTCCCTTTTCTTACAGCCAATCAGATTATGCCACATGGCATAATCTAGGCTGTTGATTTTTGTGGTACGGAATTGTTTTCTGACCGTTGATGTTTTGAAACAGGTCACTGGATGGGCGACACATGGCAAGCCCGGAGGCTGCCACGTGTCCTCAGGAGGCTTATGTAAAATTTTTGGTGGAGTCAGGGGAGGTCAACCCCGCGACCTTCAACCTGCCCATGAAAGTCTTCAACCATCTCGCCTACCACATTAGTTCTTACCATTATATTCTTCTGCATTATTATATGGTGGATATGTTTTACAATTGAGGGGGGGGGGGGGGGGGGGGCTGGCCACTAGCAGTCCCAACCCACTGGTGGCCCCAAAGCTTGTGGTCACACGTCATTTAATTGTGACATCAAACTCTAAACGATGGCTACAACAAAATTACCCCGGCGGTTTCCGATGGTTGCGGTCACATGTCGATGTGACATAAAAACTGCATTTCGATGGTTTTACAAACCGTAACTTCCAGCGGGGAATGTTGCATTCACATGGGCACAGTTTGATAATTGTTAATGTGACGGGTTTTGTGGAACGTAGATTATTGGTCCCCCCCCACTTTATTTTTGGAGTTTCAAACATTCAACGCGGAGTTAAAGGTGGGGGGTCGGCATGTGACCACCCCGTCCAAACTGTTTTATGTTAATCCAAACGGTCTTTCTGGCGAAAACATTAGTAGTGCCCTAAAATTCAGGGATTTTACTAATTTTATCCACAGTCAAGTGCCAATCTCCACTTTTAGTGGAGCTTTTCTAGCTGACATTGGGAAAAATGCATTGGGATGTCAATTTTCGATCAATTTGGGTGAAACAAGAGTCCACTTAAACTAATTTGGGCATTCTAGAGCCATTGGTGCAAAGAAAACAACCATTAGAGGCCTGTAAACACATTTAATTTTCAATTTTTATCATAATGAAAAAGAGGGACATGCCATTGGGAGTTGGACCAGCCGATGTAGCCCAGGAGGGGTAAACTGCTTCATCATGCCTGCTGTGTAAAACTTATCTGTGATTGTATTTCTCTGTTATACATTGATGTTCTGTTTTTTTTTAGGCTTATTTTCATGCTTAAAATTCACAAATTCATCTATGTTTCATGGTTAAAACACTCATTCCTTAAGCAAACAAATGGAGACAAATTGTACAAGTTTTTAATATTGAAAGGACACTTAGCACAACAAAATAATACACTCCTTTCAGATCAGGTTGGTATTAGAGATAGAGTTTAATCTCTGGTGTTTTTGTGTGAAAGATTTGTTAACTGTTTGCAAGGGTTTTCATGCTTACTAGGCTCAAGCTTAAGAGAGGAGAAGGAAAATTGGTGGAAGAAAGAGGTTCTCAAAGTGAGCCACAGCAAAGGAGGGAAATATTGCCACATTCTCCACCACCTAGTTCACCTCCAAAAGTAGCAGAAGAAGTAGCAATAAGCATGCCTCCAGGAGAACAAGAAAACCATGAAGAGGTCAATCCCAAAGAAGAAGAAAGAGTGTTCAGGAAATCGTTCCTTGACATGAATGAAATGGTGAGAGTCCTTTATCAAGAAATGAATGAAATAATAGAAGGAGAAAGATCCAAATTTCACAAGGAAGGTCAGGGATCATCAGGATGTCACAATGATGAAGATAAATCAAAGAAGGGAAATGGAGGAAATGGAGGCAGTGGAAATTCACCATCTTCACACTTATCATCATCATCCTCTACTTCAACTTCAGTACACCAGTTACACAAGTCAAAGGACACTAGTAAAATTGCTTTTCTAAAACTTGATGTTAAGTTTGAATTGCCAATGTTTAATGGTGAAGTCAATGCAGAAAATCTTGATAATTGCAATAGGCAATTGGAGGTCTATTTGAGAATTCAGAACCTTCATGATGATGATACCAAAATCCAACTAGCTTCATTGAGGACGGAAGGTGCAGCTCTTGTTTAGTGGGAAGCCAAGACAAAGGAGGAGATCAAGAAGCATGGTAATATTATACTATCATGGACTAATTTCATTACTGAAATAAAACAATAGTTTTATCCATTAGCTCACATGTAGAAATCCATAATGAATTGGAAAAATTTTAGACAATTGAAAGGACAAAATGTACAAGACTACACCCAAGAATTTAGGAGAAGAGCTTTCTTATTAGGGTTATATTTGCAGAGTCAAGATACTTTTCTCAATTACATAGGAGGCTTAAATAGCTACCTTAAACATACTATCCTCATGTTTAATCCTACAAGTCTAGATGAGGTATGTGTTCAAGCCACACATCTAGAAGCTAGAGGGAAAAATAATTTTTAAGAGGGTAGAAACAAACCTTTTAAGGGGAAAAACAAAGAGAGACCTCAAAAGGAGAAGGCAAAAAGAATGCATTTGTCAAGAAAGAGGGAGATAATGTGGTTTGTAAACATTGTTCAAGAGAAGGCCATGAAGAGAAAACTTGTTGGAAATTACATCCTGAAAAGAGACCCAAGTATAACAATAACAAAGGGAAGCAGAAAACTGCAGCTACAACTCAACATGAATTAGGAGAGGATTCAGGTGATGAAACTAAAATTACAGCCATGGGATTGAAGAACATGAAGGGGAAAGAAATTGAAACAAAACCCAGTACTAGTACTTTAAACTGTCACATACAAGCTCCAAATGAAGAAGAGAGAATTGAATTGTTTCATGTGAGGGTCATATCCAATCATACCAAGATTCACACACTGTTTGACAGTGGGTCACAAGCAAACTTAATCTCTGAAGACTTGGTCAATAAACTTAATCTTGAGACCATTCCACATCCAAAACCATATCCACTTGGGTGGATTTGTAAGGATGCAAATTTACAGGTTTCAAATAAGTGCATATTGCGCTTTGCAATAACTAAACATTTTGTTGACACAATTGAATTATATTTGGTTCCGCTTGATATTACAGGTGTTGTGTTGGGTAGTCCTTACTTGTATGATAGGAAAGCGATCTTCCATCACCGTGAGAAAAAATACCATTTATTCAAATATGGCAAGGATTTCATTGTTAGAGCACATCGCAAGAAGACAAATATTGCAATGGTAAATGCTGGACAGGTAAAGAGGCTAGTAAATTCAAGTAAGAATTTTGTTATTCTAATGATTAAGCCTAAAGCTGATGTTAATCATGAGTCATTTGAAGATTGTGATCCTAAGTTGAAATCATATTTATATGATGTAGTTGATTCACATCATGAGATGTTTCAAGAGCCAATAGGATTGCCTCCTAAAAGGGAGATTCAATGAGATTCAATTACAATAAGATTTTTCTCTTCCAAACATTGGCATGTATCGCATGTCGATAATGGAGAATGTTAAAATAAAGAGGCAAATCAAGGACTTGTTGGAAAAGGGACTCATAAGGCCAAGCACTTCGACATGTGGTTCACCCATAGTCTTTATTCTAAAGAAATATGGGACTTGGCGCATGTGTGTCGACTTTAGAGCTTTGAACAAGATAATAGTAAAGAATTGATACCCACTCCCAAGGATAGATGATTTTCTAGATCAGATGAAAGAAGAAAATTTTTTCACTAAGTTATATTTACGAAGTGGATATCATCAAGTAAGAATTGCAGAAAGTGACATATGGAAGACTGCATTCAAAACCAAACAAGGACTCTTTGAGTGGTTGGTTATGTCGTTTGGTTTGTGTAATGCACTAGCAACTTTCATACGTGTTATGGATAATGTTTTGCGTCCATTTCTTGATGAATTTGTGATTGTGTATTTAGATGATATACTCATTTTCAGCAAAACAAGAGAAGAACATGTCTCACATGTAAAAAGGGTACCTGATGTTTTGAAGAAAGAGCAATTATTTCTTAAGATGTCTAAGTGTGAATTTGGAAAGACTTCTCTGGTTTATTTGGGACAGATTGTAGGAGGAGGCGAGTTGAGAATTTATCCTTCTAAAGTGGAAGCCATTGTGAATTGGCCCTCTCCCAAATCAGTAACCAAGGTAAGAAGTTTCTTAGGCGCAGCTCAGTATTTGAGAAAGTTTATTACTAACTTTTTTGCCATAGCAGCTCCTATGCATGTAGTGACAAGTGTGAAGAAAGGCTTCCAATGGGGAGGCAAATAGCAGCAAGCTTTTAAAGCTTTAAAAGACAATATCAATTCAGCTCCGGTCCTTGCATTACCAGATTTGAGACAGCCATTCGAGATACAAACCGATGCTATTGATTATGCCATGGGCGCAGTACTTTTGTAGCATGTTAAGCCTATCACTTTTCATTATGAAACATTCAATCGTGTTGTAACTAATTATCCTACATATGACAAAGAGTTGTATGTGTTGGTACAAATTGTCAAGAAGTGGAAACACTACTTGATGGGTAAAGAGACGATTATACATATCGATCACCAACCATTATAGTACTTGCAGTCGCAAAAAAAAATTGCAGCAATCATGACATTTCAAGTGGATGGGATTTCTTCAACAGTTTCACTTGGTTATAAGGTACAAGAAAGGTATTTTCAATAAATTTTCTAATATTCTTTAAAGGTCAATTATAGGTGTTTCTACTTTGCTTAAAAATTATTCTAGTGTACATGAGAGTTACATAGAACAATATGCATTTGATGCTGATTTTCAAGATGTGTATGCTAGTTTGAGTGAAGGGAATCAAGTTGAGGAAAATGATTATCACATGCATAAAAATTAGTTGTTTCATTTGGGAAAGTTGTGTATACCACAAGGAGAGAGACTTAGTGTCATAATAGAGGCTCATTTGTCTCTTATTGTTGGACACTTTGGGGTAAGAAAAACAGTGGCACATCTACAAAGGTATTGCTATTGGCCTCACATGATAGATAGTGTGTCACATTTTATAAGAGGATGTTCTATGTGTGCAACAAGCAAGCCTAGCAATAGGAAGCTTGGGTTGTACACACCACTACCGATACCATCAAGGCCATGGGAGAGTGTCTCCATGGACTTTATTGGAGGTCTACCTATGTCAAGAAAACAACATGATTATCTTTATGTAGTTGTGGATAGATTCTGTAAAATGTGTATACTTATGCCATGTAAGAAAACCATTATTTCTGAACAAACTATTGAACTTTATTTTCAACATGTATGGGTTCATTATGGTTTTCCAACTTCTATTGTTAGTGACAGGGATTCCAGGTTTGATGGGAATTTTTGGTCCAATATTTGGAAGATGATGGACACAAAGTTGAAAAAGAGTATTTCTTTTCATCCGCAAACTGATGGCCAAACCGAGGTGGTGAATAGAACCGTTGTGCATATATTGAGAGGATATTGTAGCAAACATCCCAAGTTATGGGATGAACAACTGCGTTACATTCAGCACGCTTACAACCGGGCCAAACACTCTTCTACAAATACTTAACCTTTTGAAGCCTGCTTTGGGTATTTGCCGAAATCGCCATTAGACTTCATCCTTGAGAAGGATGTTGCAATTGATGGGCATAGTGATATTGAAAAGGATTGAAATTTCATTAAGAAAATTCAGATTATTCATCAACAAGTTCAAGAACAGCTTGAGAAGAGTCAAAGAAAATAAAAGGAGAGGCATGACAAACATAGAGTTGATCACAAGTTTCAAGAAGGAGATGAAGTATGGTTGCACATAAGCAAAGAAAGGATGCAAGGAGAAGGTAAAAATATCAAGCCCATTCACTATGGTCCATTCAAGATCATTAAACAAGTTGGTAATAATGCATTTCAACTTGACTTGCCTTCATATATGCAAATGTATTCCATTGTCAATGTGGAAAATTTACGTTTGTATGAGCCTCCTTTGATTGATGATCAATGGAGTGATATTCAGCTGCCATATATAGAAGATTTCTCGCCAGAATTTCTGGACGAGCTCAATGAGGATTCCATCCTTGACAGGAGGACACACACTTCTAAGAGGGGAAGTGTCGATTATCTTTGAATTGGGCTCAAGGGCAGTAAACCAAGTAAGGCAAGATGGATGGAAGTGGAAAAGGTGAGGGAGTTGTACCCTCATATTCAGAGTAGGTAATTAAAGTCTTTTCGGATCCAAAAGCTTCCCAATGGGGAGGTGCGATTGGGAGATCATGTGTTATGCTCAAAATTGAAAGTGCTCGAAACAAGACCGAACCTGAGTGACTGAAAAGATCTGTCGTTGCGATTCCGGTGCCGTGAACGGTTTGAAAAACTGATGTCGTATGAGGAAGATATCGCGTTCTATTCGTTTTCCCAAAAAAAAAAAAATTTGTGACTGGGATGCCCAGTCAGCAGGTGGCATATTCTGGGGAATATTCCCTTTTCTTACAACCAATCAGATCGCACCACGTGGCTTAATCTTGGCCATTGATTTTTGTGGTACGGAATTGTTTTCTGACCGTTGATGTTTTGAAATGGGCAGTTGGATGAGTGACATGCGGCAAGCCCGGAGGCTGCCACATGTCCTTAGGAGGCTTATGCAAAATTTTTGGTGGAGTCGGGGGGGGGGGGGCGACCTTGCGACCTCCGGCCTACCCGCGAAAGTCTTCAACCATCTCGCCTACCATATTAGTGGGGGGGGGGGGGGGGTCACCAGCAGTCCCAACTCGATAGCGGCCCCAAAGCTTGTGGTCACATGTCATTTAACTGCAACATCAAAATCTAAACGACGACTACAACAAACTTACCCCGGCGGTTTCCGATGGTTGCAGTCACATGTCGATGTAACATAAAAATTGCATTTTGACGGTTTTACAAACCATAACTTCCGATGGGGAATGTTGCGTTCACATGGGCACAGTTTGATAATTGTTAATGCGACGGGTTTTGTAGAACGTGGAGTATTGGTTTCGCCCCACTTTATTTGCAGAGTTTCAAACATTCAACGAGGAGTTAAAGGCGGGGGGTCAGCATGTGACCACCCCGCCCAAACTGTTTTATGTTAATCCAAACTGTCTTTCTAGAGGAAACAATAGCGGCACCCTAAAATTTAGGGATTTTACTATTTTTATCCACAGTTAAGTGATAGTCTCCACTTTTAGTGGAGATTTTCTAGCTAACATTGGGAAAAATGCATTGGGAGGTCAATTTTTGACCAATTTGGGTGAAACAAGAGTCTACCTAGACTAATTTGGGCATTCTAGAGCCATTGGTGTAGAGAAAAAAGCCATTAGAGGCCTGTAAACACATTTATTTTGCAATTTTTAATATAATGACAAAGAGGGGCATGCCATTGGGAGTTGGACCAGCAGATGTAGCCTAGGAGGGGTGAACTGCTTCATCATGCCTACTGTGTAAAACTTATGTGTGATTGTATTTCTCTGTTATAAACTATTTTTCAGTGTTTTTTAGGCTTATTTTCATGCTTAAAGTTAAAAAATGCATCTATGTTTCATGGTTAAAACACTCATTCCTTAAGAAAAAAATGGAGACAATTTGTACATTTTTTTAATACTGAAAGGAAACTTAGCACAACAAACTAATACACTCCTTTCAGATCAATACCCCTCAATACATCACACACAAGTTTAGATCTAAATTTCTCTATATGAAATTATCTCCATGATTTGGTTCTCTTCTTCACATAAACACTACTCACACTTCACAACATTGCACTCTTCATCTAAAAAAACTCACATTTATTTAAAAATGCATCACGTATGTATTTTTTTTCTTTCCTTAATTTCATTAATATTTCACTATGTTCTTGTTCAGCCCAAGCTTCACTTTTGCATGCACACACTCATGTTATTACACTTACATTCTCAATCGATTGCTTGTATATTTAAATCAATTGACAAGCCTGAGACCTCAACACCCAGGATTTTAACCATGAGAGCATACACCCATGTGTTATGAAAATGTTCTCAACTTGTTGCTCCAGTGAATTTTAATTCTGGGGTGTTTATCATCCTTTGAGGACTCCCAAATACACAAATGCCTAAATTACTTTCCATGACTATTTACCTCCAAGTGTTGAACCATTAAGCACCCATTACTGCATGTCATGATCTCGATTTAAACACACCCCTCCATGTAAAACGTTTTGGTACCAATGTGATAAATGAACCTAGTAGATATACCCCACTGAGCTGAGTCCTTTACCTCTTTTCGATTATACCTTGTGACCACGTCCTCTATGAAAAACTGATATATTTAGAACATAAACCATCCATATTAGATACTAGAAACCCAAATTATTTTCATAACCCTTTAGCTCCAAGTGATAAGCCATTAAGCACCTATGACCGCACATTGTGACCTCAGTCTAAACACACCGCTCTAATATTCTCTAATTGCAAATGTTTCGATACCAATATGATATAGGAACTCAATAGATGAATCATTAGTTAACAAAATTTTCAATCTCTCTACAATTGAAAACACTTTCCTCATCATACCATACCATTGTATACGAGAGAGCTCTAACTTGTTTTCCAATCTATTACACCAATACCTCGATATTCTAATACATGATCCACAAGGGTTGAGCCCTTGGCTCTTTATGACTATGGAATGTAACCACAATCATTCACCAAAAACACGAGAAAAACTTGTCTAACCTAGTCCCGTAATGAGTCCTGAGACCTATGGGTCTACCACATCAATCCACTATGGACCAATGATTGTTCACTACATGGTCCTTCTACCACGTCTCACTTCCCAAAGCCTTGTTGGTTGGAAAAAAAAATCATTTTTTCCTGCCATTTTTCGCTCACCATTGTAGCCATGTCATCGTATTTACCATCTTTCATCCATTTGGTGCCACATCATATATTTTCCATGTCATACCAGATATCAACCTATCTTTTTCAACATTTATTCTATAAAACATTCAATGCACGATGCTCCGATACCCTAGTATGGGGCCCCAGAATTTCCACATGCCATGCTCTATTTTTGTCATTTTTCATCCACGCATATTCTATTTGGTCATCCAAAAAATCCAAAATTGAGTGACACTTGTCACCTCCTTAGGCCACCACATCATCAACCCTGCCAATTGTTTAACATGTCATACTAGGACACTCAATCAACAAAACTTATAGTTCCTAATATTCTTAACATCACTAAACTTATACATTACTCGTTAATCATGTTTTAATCATTGATTATTTAACAACATCAATAAAGTCATTTTTGTGGAAAAACAATGTGCCTCCCAATATTCCTAGAAGGTTTCCACATGTCCTAGTGGTTTACTGCTTGGGAAGCATATTGAACCCCTTAATTATTTTAGCAGTGAGCATGTTGGGACCCACCCCCAAAAATAAACAAGGGTCATTGATCCATCGTTGTGCATCAATCATGTTGGTACTTTGTTGACGAGTGTTGGAAATTCGTCAACCAAGGGGGTATCCTTGATGTGAAGTCCCAATTAGACCTCACAATGTTTGGAATAGGAACCCCATTCAGAGTATCGACCCAGTTTACATGTATTGTTATAGATTTTTCTTGGCTCTAACCGTCACCGAGATAGAGGAACACGTGTGTGCCTTCGAAAAGCAAGTAAGTGTGCCTGGTGAGTATTCAATTTTATGTGTGTCAAGTTTCTTCTACTGCGGAGGGAAAAGAAAGTGAGACTCTAAGAGAGAGGTAATAGTACCACTCTGGTAGAAACACACATAATCAAGAGATATCTGTCTAACATCCAACAGAATAGTCCACAAATATGTGACGGGATTTACAACCATTATAACACATTCCCAATATGATAAGCACTAAAATAACTGAAGTAGTTCAACTACTTTAGTACAGATGAAAACAAACATGAATCATAAACATTCACAGAATAGTCTTACAAACATTCATAATCCATGCATGAAGAATATGTTTCCCATCAGGCTTCATATATTAATTAAAATTCCCAAGACACATGTATACATCCAACATCACTAGCTCCAATAGTGGAGTGTTGGAGTCACCACTTGCTCCTCAAAAGAACTAGCTTGTCTCTTTGATGCCTTGCGGGAGGAGTCAAGGTGAAAAATCCTTCTCTCATATAATGAGGGTCTATATATAACCATTCGGGTGATGCTTCACCTCCCTTGTGACTCTTTGACTACCCTCATGACTGTTAGAATTCCTATGACTTTTCGACTCTACATGACTCTTCGTCTTTTGTACATGTCCTTCAGACTTCCACTCTACAATACATTTTCGAATAAGAAATTACATAATCCACAAGAATGATGTGGCATATGATGACTCATGACATGACACGATATGACACTATTGACATGGACTTCTTGATAACTTGACAATGTCGAGCCATTTTTTCTGCTTCTTGTTATGTTTCTTCTTGGGAATTCTCTTCTATACACCTCCTTATGGCTTAGAGGTAAGGATTCTTTAGTGATATTAGGTCTTGATTTGTGGTCACAAACTGGTGTCCTTTTGTTTACTCTTGATTGATCAACTTGCATAATGAACTAAAAATATGTCTTCCAACATGTTTCCCTTCTGAATCTCCTTCTTCATCATATTTTCATGGTATGATATAGTACCTACATCTATAATTCACTCAACACAAGACGACATTAGTATGATAAACCCCTGGTCTAAGATGTTTCATTTTGATCCACTGACTGAGGGAGAGGCTTAGTGACTTCACAATTGCACAGCTCAGATAGTTAGGGGTGAAGTTTAAGCCGTGATATTGTGCAATGTGCAGTTCATGTTGGGATGAGTAAGCAGATTGTGTGTTTTTGGAGCTCAGTGAGCCAGGCTGAAGGGTTGTGCATTTTTTCTTCCCACTGTCCAGTTTTGGAAGGCATATCAGGCCGGGTGATTGTGCAATTTCACAGCTCAGGAGCTAAATGGATCGACTTGAGGTTAGAGACTGCGTAATGTGCAGTTGAGGCTAGGATGTAGGGTTGAATTGCGTAGTTTTTGAGGCAAATGTTTGGGCTCGAGAACTAAAACTATGTAGTGCGCAGTTTTGGAAGGCAAGAAATGAGCATTGCGCAGT
Organism: Pinus albicaulis; assembly: GCA_034641835.2. Taxonomy (NCBI): domain Eukaryota; kingdom Viridiplantae; phylum Streptophyta; class Pinopsida; order Pinales; family Pinaceae; genus Pinus; species Pinus albicaulis. The sequence goes on along the minus strand of CM076574.1, from coordinate 1,170,978,715 downwards.
GTCAAGAGGCTAAGTTTCTTGGTCGGAGAGCTTTCCAAATTTAACTAGGTGCAGGATCAATGAAGCTTATGTGAATAATGATAAGACTCAACTATGATCACACACTTATAACACTTGAAAACATAACAACATAGATAATCTAGGACACATGAACAACATACTTCCCTTAGTATGACAAATTTGCGATGACTTATTACAAGTGCAACACTAAAGATACACTTTGAGACAATCGTGAAGACACTTGTGCGGCAGTGCTTACAACTTTGTAAATGAGTGCGAAAAATGTTTACATTTTAATATCAACCCATTTACACAAAGGTAACCCTTTGAAACCTTCAAAAAAATATTATATACATTGTGTGACACTTAACATGAAAAAATATGACATTTTTCTTTTCTTGCAAAAGGGACCAAAACACTTAGATAAAACACATACAATGGATTTCAATGTTGCGATGATAATATCCAAGACCAAGGTAGGCTCTAAAATTTGGTGCGGGATAAATTTTGGAGGGTGTTGTAGCAGTGAAACCACTTGGAAACACACTCGTAGAATTTTAGCTTATTTGTATTGGTCGACTCTTCTATGCAGGGTCTCAGTTCTTCAAAGAGTATTTATTCATCATGTATATTACTTTGGCTTCCCCACTTACCCCTTTGTGCCTCATTTGTTGAAAACAATCACAAGATTCAACAATATCACAATGTTTCAAATTGGAAAGGGTATTGTAGTTTGTGAGATTTAGATTTCGAGAGTGTAGTTTTTCATCTTTGGTGTTTCTCTGCAACTAGCAGGCATGGATAATACCCCAGTGAAGTCATTGCAGGAAAACAAAATTCTCTGCTACTAGCAAGCCTGGACAGTACCCCGATGAAGTTTCTTGCTTCACCTCTTTGCACAAGAATCATTTCTCTTCTTTCACCTTTATTTATAAATTAAATAGGAATGTGCATAAGCACTCATTCATTTTATGGGTGGAAGAGGGATCCCAAATTATTGAGAGCATAAGAGATTGTTCCTTCATAGAAGCATATAGATACCTCTAATTTAGGGTTTTCTCATTTGATTTTTCCCCTTTTTTCTCCTCTACTGATTGGATAAGCATGAAAACACCGAAACATAAGGAACCGAGTATGGGAATAAGGATTCTAGAATAGACACAGGTATCATGGTTTGACACAAAAATATCCTTATAGATGGATCATATTTTATTTCGGAACATCATTGACCAAAAGGTGTAACCAAGACAAGGAAGAAGGACAAAGAGTTAGCCAAATTTGGAGTGTCACAAAGTCCTTTTCTATTTTTCCACATTCCCTTTTGATCCAACATAGCATCTTCATGCAAGGTCTCACAAAACGAAAGAAAATACAACAAAAAACCAGGAAATAAAACTAGAAGAAAAACAAAATTATGAGGCTAAACCAAAACATGATGCGAAACCAAAATCAGAAAACAAAAAACAAACTACTAAAATGCAACTTAACCTACTCCTAACCTAACTAGCTAGCAGGTCGGGGTCACCTGTAATGAAATTTCCAATGAAACCATTATATTTGCTTCTAACCAACATTCACAAAGATATAAGCAATTAAAACATATACAAAATATTGTGCCACAAAAAATATAAGAGCTTTAATAACTTGCACAATAAATAGAAGGTCTTGCCTATTAGAAGAGATATAGGCCATATCCACTACTTATAACCAGTTCATATTCTTACATTTTTAATGACCATTATAAGTAGACAAACCATGAGAGATTCTTTTGCATGCATATTCATCGGTGTCATCCTTCTTATCAAGCATGATAAAATACTGAAACTTGTTATTAGCCAAAGGAATTGTTAAGAAAGATGCCTCTAGGAAATCATGGATTGGATCATAAAATTTGAAACAATCTATTGAAAACCCCACAATCCTTCAAAAAATGAATTTTCAATTAGAAGCACAGGGTCTAGATGAGAATATTGTGAGAGACAATTGATCTAATCACATTCAACTGGATTTTCAAGACAGTGATGTCCTGACATGACCATCAGCGAAAGTTGAAATTCCTCAATTGTTTGACAAGTACTCGAAGGATGAGATATTAAACCATGAAAATAAAGGGTGTAAAACAACTATCATTATATGTGATGATGGGAAAATGGTAAGTTTAATTACATTCATCATGATCAGATGTATTGATTGAAGCATCAGATTCACAATTAGTAATTAATCAAGATAAATTAATTTGAACAACTTGACAAGTGTTATGAAGAATAGAACCAAATTCCTCACCTTTTGAATGTGACAAACCATTTTTAACTGGTTACAAATTGCACAAGAATCGAAATCATCAAAATAATTGAAAATTAATACTAGTATAGAAAATACATGAAACCATTCCGGATATAATTGGTGCAAAAGAGGAACTTGATTCAACAAATAGCTCAATTTCTTTCCAACACTCAAGAGGATTTCTGGTGTGGTGAAGACATTCACAAGAAAAACTAGGAGTTGATTATTCACCATAACACTCAAAAGATATTACTTTTCGGCCAAAGGTGATCTCCAAATTTATCAGCTTTGTGATTCCACACATTTATGAATGGTATATACTCCAAACCTAAATTCAATACAAGAGATTTACATGAGGATGAATTTAATAAAATAGTGTGATCAGAAACCCGATCTCGAGAAATAGGAAAATTGTAACGAGGTATTCCAAAATCCATCAAGAACGTGTTTGCATCTAGTGAAACAATACGAATGAAACAATTGTGCGATAAAATAAAGATTTGACATGGTTCAGGAATTTTACCAAGACTGTGAGAACCTAACATAACCATCAATGAGATTTGAAGTGCGTCGACTTCCTGACAAGTGCCAGAACTTAGTAAATAAAGATAAGAACATTTTATAAACTAAGTCAGATTGAAAATTTCATATGGACAGTTTTTATCGATTAAGTTAATAGGATCACCATTTTTTGGATGGTATCTATATACATCATTGGTTTGATCATATTTTCCAACTTCAAAAAACATATTACTCAAGTCATGATATTCCTAAGATCACAAATATGAGGATGTATGAATCAGAAAAGCATCGTGATCACACTGATTCGAAGAGTTTCCCCCATACAAAATAAGAGATGATAAGGGATGGAATGGATGCTCTCTAGTTTCATCACTTTCTTCTTCTTCATAGATATTCTCACTATCCCATGTCATTTTAAGATTCAACTCATGAGATGTAATTCCCTCCTCCCACATTTACCCAAGTTACCAGCCTACCAAGGTAAACATGTGACAAAGAGTTACTGTGATATAATTCAACCTCCTATATCACCTTAAGGAAGCGGAATTTACAAACAAAAAACCTTAATGACTTCCCTATCAGGTGTTACAGGACCACCAATGGATAAACCACCCTTCCAGGTTCCCAAACCCTGGGTTAAACCTCCTTTTTAGTTCCCTGATCTCCCATACGTTGGAAAAACACTACTTAATTTCAACTGAAACCCTCAAGTCACATGCATGATGTCTAAAATGGAGCGACTAAAATATTTTTCACCCAATTGTGTTCCTACGATAGCGAGATTTAAGCCACTTTTTCAGGCTAGGATCCAGACCTCTACCCAGAACTTAATGAAACTTTCCATAACTGTGAATGACACAAGGAAAAATCCTTCCATACAAATCTTAGAGAATAACTTTACCTAACAAGTCATATCCATGACAGACATTCTATCAAACATATCATGAAAATGAAATCTACAGGTCATAAATAAACATATGAACATAGGGGTCTCATGCTTATCTGAGAATCATCAAGATCAAGGTATAATTCCCTCTCATATTAGTTGCAATAACATCTATTAGGTCATTCATTTGATAATCAATAAAATATTCATCAAACATGTCAAGAGACATAAACAATATACATCATATAACCAACACATAATCATCTAAAAACTAGCATATAAACAAGAAACAACCAACATGTCATCCTCCACAGTGTCCCAAGGCTGAGAATGGAAACCGAAGGAGGTAACCTTGAATTACTTAGGATTTGGTAGCTAGCCCTACCAAATCATAGAGGGCTCTCTCTGTGATCTTACAACCAACAAGGTGACTGGAGAGGGTAAAAAGATATTAGGCTAGGTACTGAGCTCTAAGGTTTTGAAATTTAGGTTTTAGCTGGATCAAGAGGAAAGGTCAAGGAACTATGTTAGATCTCAAAAGATTTTAGTTGTAGGGATACAAAGGGGCATGGTAGGTATGTTCTATGACACCTTGAGGTTGTAAACTATAGTGTAGGATGGAAAAGTAAAGGTTCAAAATGAGCATGACAAGCATGATTTCATTTATTAGAATATGAATAACTAAAACATGAAATTCCTACCAAAACAGAGCATAAACTTGAGAATTTTTTTTAACAACTTATTGGAAGATCATTGAAAGAAAAGATATGGAAAGAAGGAGAACTAATCATTCATAAAGTGATTTACAGAAGGAAACATTGTCACAAAATATACCACATGAATCAATATATAATAGTTGCAACTGGCCTTATATTTCTACAAAAAATAAACTATAAACAAAGCTCCAAGCCTTCAACTCTCTGATGTCCAACCTTTCCTCTGACTTTGATTTGGCTAGATATAGACCAAAAACATCTTTTCCCCCTCTAATGGGTCGAATCCCTCATGATAGGAATAGTTTACATGATAATCTTTAACCAAACCTAAATCTAGGGAAGTTAAAAACAAACCCTCTATTTAGACCAACTGGTTCACTTTGACTTTGCAAGCAATTATGAGCATGAATCTACCTCAATTTGACCTTTACCAGCACAATTACATTCATTTAGATCATGTCAACTCAAAACAAGACAAATTAAATCATTAGTATTTGAATTTGACTGATAAACCTTGAAATTTTGACCTCCAGGGAAAAGCGCAGCAATTTCTAAGAAAAGCGCAGCGCCATCTGGGAAAACCATAGCACCAACTTGGAGGCCAGTTTTGAGTGACTTCCAGTGCTCCAGATTTTGATCTGAATGTATCATTGGAAATATTAGGATGTCTAGTTGTCCACAGAGTCCTTAAGTAAGAAAAATGGCCTCTCCAAGGTTGATAAAACTGGATTCTCTCAAGGTCACTCTAAAAGCGCATGGCTAGGGTGAAAACAGTGGCAGAAAGTGATTTTTTGACATGTTTTTGTCATTTTTATTCCAACTAAAATGATGACATGGCATAAAAAATAGATGGATGATATGTGAAGATCACAAGATATCTAGCCATATAGATTTTTTTGCGATTTTGAGCCCTCAGGGAAAAGCGCAGCGCCAAGGCGTTGCGCTTTTGGCAGACTGAATTTCCTGTTATAGCCAAAATGACAGAAAATTTCCTAAAACTAGGGCTCAAGAGTGGAGCAATATCTCTCTAACCATAAAGTATTTTTCCAAAATGAGAGAATTTTTTGTTGTTTGGTTTGTTATGCACAACAACCTCCTCCAGTTTTGAAAATTAATTTTCCATTTGTTCATAATCCACGTTTGAATTTTGTCACTAACAATTGCAGAAGCGCAGCTCTCACCAGAGGCGCAGCGTTAATTTTGAGAGGGTATTTGGAGGCCTTCCCAGATGATTTTTGGGCTGCACGTGGTATGGTTGGAAATCTTACGATGTCTTTTACACAATGGAGTCATTAATAAATACAAACACCTTCTCAAAACCCCTGGAAAGATGACTTGAATTCCAGTTTTCCAAAAGTGTGGGAAGCCTCCTGTAGCAACTGTAATGTGGGAATTTCTCTCAAATAATAACACTTGTACATAAAAAGAAGGAGTTTTTTGTTCCTTAGTCTAATATGGACAAAAACCTCTTTCACTTTTGTAAAATTCATCTTCCTTACTTCAAAAAATAATTTTTAAGTAGAATTGTCCCTATGTGCAATGTAAACCCTAGGCAGCCCCCATCTTGGAAAGACTTCTTGAGGAAAGGTGAAGCTATAATTTCTTGGAATTTGGTGGTCTCATACATGATTATCTGCCCTCCTTTATACTTATTCTCGTCATTGTTTGTGGTCTCTGCTTCCACAGTGAAACCCTAGCTCACTAGGAGGAAGAATTAGGGTTTAGTTTTGGGAAAACAGGGGATTTGGGACAGTCTTGTAGATGGAGAGAAATTAAGGGGTTAGGGGCTGTAAAAATTCTTGGAAAATTTTTTGGGTGTAGGGATAGATGTTAGGGAGTATAGGGAGGTGAAAATTTTGGAAATGAGTGAGGGGAATGGGTATAGAAATGAAAAACACAGTCGTAGCCTAGGAAAGTGTAGTGTAGGCTAGGGTTTGTAGGGAAATGAAGGAGATGAGGGAAATGGGTGAGGGGAAGTCTCAAGGAAGATGTATTAAAGGTTATGGAGGGTGTTTGAGCATTAATTTTATTGTTTTTCAAAGCAAATGAATGAAAAACACTATGAGACAAAAAGTGCATAAAACCCTAGGAGAGGGTCATTTCTAAGCTTTCGAGAATTAACTAGAACAAATGAGGGACAAATGAATCCCACTTACTTGTTTTTTGATGATATATAACTTGTGGTTAATGAAGAAACCCCTATAAAAGGAAAAAAATTCTCCCTTGAGAAAAACACGACACTTTGGAGAAAAGCGCAGTGAGGGAGGAAATTTGGCACTTTTTGGCAAGGAAATGTTTTTTTAGATGGTGGAAATGATTCTTGCTGATGGATTGATGTCTTATGAGGGTGGAATGAGTAAATGATATTCTTTTTTGGTCTTTAAATAAGCTGGAGGTCGATTTTTCCTTTGAGTGGGGATGTGACACCACTTTGTCTTTTTGAAAAATGAATTGTTTAGCTAGTGTACTGCAGATTTCAACTTTAGTATGCATAGTTACATCTTCATAGAGAATAAAATGTACTTTGGAAATCATTTTTGAACACTTCCCTAATTACTACTCCCATAATGATGACCTAGGTGATGTCATGACTCTTTTTATGACCTTTTTGATGACTTTACCTAACAATGACACCTAATGGATTTATAAACTGATGATTTGGACCTATGAACCTTGCAGTATGAATGACCATGAGATGATAGCTGAAATAGTGATCAAGACACATCATTGATGACTTGTCACAATAAGTAATGGCATGACCAAGAATACAATTTTGACTATGGGATGATGGGAGCAGTATCATACCTAGATATTGTAGGAATTTACAGGGTAAGCTCCTTAGATCAAGCACCAAAGGTCACCACTCACAAATCAGTACATGATTATTTGACGTGCTTAAAACACTCAAAGAGGGAAACAATCCATGACCTGAGCCAACGTGACCACTTCAGGAAATTTATTAATATAAAGAAATAAAATTTACATAAGCTTCTCTCATAAACAGGTACCAGAAAAATGAACCTCCATGCTCTTTAAATATAGATCATGGACCAATCGGGTGTTAAGCTACGGATCAAGTGTCGATAATACCGAGGAGAGAATGAACCATCCAATCACTACATATCATGACCATCATATTATAAGTTTAAAATGTGCATAGTAAAGAAACACACTTTACCTAACTCTACGTTAGACCAAGTTATACTTAACTATTTCCTATATGTCGGAATATCCTAACATCCCCCCTTAAGAACAACTTGGGATAACATTGAAGGATTTACAAAGGTGACACAATAGGAGACTATTTCCTATGTGTCAGAATATCCTAACATCCCCCCTTAAGAAAAAATTGGGATAGGATTGAAGGATTTACAAAGGTGACACAATAGGAGAAGTAAGGAGGCATTAGAGCCTATACCCCCTTAATGATAAATTTCCTGAACTACAAGCATAGATCGAAGTTTGGTAAACTCCACTTCTATGAGAGCCTTTTTAAAGATATCAACAACTTGATCATTGGTTAAACAATACTGCACTTCGAGAACACAATCATGAATGAGCTTTCTAATGAAGTGTATGTGTATCTCAATGTGTTTCATGCGCTGATGTTTAACTGGATCTTTGCATAGCTGAATGGCACTATGATTATCACACTAAAGTGTAGTTGGATGTTGTTGATGAAAACCAAATTCGGACAGGATCTGACGAAGCCACAGGGCTTCCTTGTTGGCTTCAACTGCACCACAATACTATGCTTCTGCCAAAGATAGAGAGAGGGCACTTTGTTTCTTACAAGACCAGGTAATAGGTCTTGAACCAAGAGTGAATACATAACCTTCCATAGACTTTCGATCATCAAGGTCACTAGCCCAATCAGAATCAGTGAAACCAATCAATAATGGAGATTCTCTTGCACTGTAATGAATCCCGAACTAAACTGTACCTCGAATATATTGTAGTATTATTTTAGCTGATTTCTAGTGAATTTCACGAGGTTGGTGCATAAAATGAGCAAAAATGCCAATGGAAAAGGAAAGGTCGGGACGGGTATGGGTTAGATAAAAACTTTTACCAACAAGTTGACGATATAAGGTAGCATCAACTTCAGGGGAAGTAAAAGTGACTGAAAGCTTTACTCCAAACTGAAAAGGAGAAGGGGCTGGCTTACAATCTTCCATGTGAAAGTGGTGAAGAAGATCACAGGCATACTTGGACTGAGAAAGGGTAATACCTTCTTTGGATTGCAATACTTGAAGACCAAGGAAATAATGCAAGTGTCCTAAGTCTGTCATTTCAAATTTATTTTTTAGGATAGACTTCACATGGTTTATATGGTTGGGATCACTACCAGTGAGGATAAGATCATAAACATAAAGAAAAAGTATGATTAAGGACTTACCCACTTTCTTGGTGTAGACAGTGTTGTTAGAATGACATCTAGAAAATCCATTATCTAAGAGAAAGTTATCCATTTTGGCATACCAAGCCCGAGGGGCTTGTTTGAGACCATAAAGAGACTTCCTAAGGCAAAAAAAAATTCTAGAGTCATTTTGGATAAAGCCAGGGGGTTGTTCCATGTAGATTTCTTTAGGAAAATACCCATGTAAAAAGGCAGATTTAACATCCATCTGATGGACTTGCCATTTAAAGGAGGCAACAAGGGAAATAAAAAGGTGGATGGAATTCATTTTGGAAACAGGGGAGAAGGTTTCAGTATAGGAGGCAACAAGGGAAATAAAAAGGTGGATGGAATTCATTTTGGAAACAGGGGAGAAGGTTTCAGTATAGTCAATGCCTTCAACTTGTGAAAATCCTTTAGCAACAAGAAGAGCTTTATGTTTATCCACTTTTCCATTTGGTCCAAACTTTGTTCTGTAAACCTGTTTTCGTCTTAGAAGTTTTCTTCCCTTTGGAAAAGGAACAAGAACCCAAGTATCATTTTCCAATCAGGAATGATATTCTTCATTCATAGTTGCATCCCAATCTAGATGGCCTAAAGCTTCTTCAAAGGTGTCAGGATCAGAATTTTCTGAAACTTTATCCAATAAGCAAGAGGCTCTTTCGAACTGAGAACGTGTACGACGTTGATCTGCAGGGTCACCTACAAGAGAACCTGTTTCATCCCGAGTAGATCGAACCCATATTGGAAGTTGTGGAGCTGAAGGAATATCTTGAGGAGGTGGAGGAGGATTGTCATCCTCATTTTCATCATCCAAACTAAGGGCAATTTTTTCAAAAAGAGAAGAGATAGAGAGAGGTGGCACATATGTCGAATCAAGCTCACAGGCCAAAGGTGGTACACTCGTCTAACTAGGCTCGCAAGCCGATATATTTTCATCAAATTTTACATCTCTTCTACTGATTAAATTTTTGGATTTGTTTGAATAATTATATATCCTTTAACATCTTCAAAATAGCCAACAAAAGTGCATTTTTCACTCTTACGTTATAAGGCTTTATGTTTCGCATATGGAATATGGGCCCAAGCGTCACTTCCAAAAACACGAAAGTGACTTGCATCTGGTTTGATTGAGCTCCAAGCTTCTTCTGGAGTTTTATTCCTTAAAAAATTAGTAGGAGTGCGAATTACTATGTAATTTTCACAGTTAATTGCTTCTACCCAAAAATTAGGACTAAGTCCTTTAGATTGAATCATACAATTATCCAGTTATTTTACAGTGAAATTCTTCCTTTCAGCTACACCATTTTGTTGTGGAGTATACGGAACAATATGTTGCAATTGAATGCCATGCTCAGTGCAAAGGTGGATAAGTTTTTTGTTCACATATTCTCCTCCATTGTCAGATCTTAACTTAAGAATGTGATGTCCATATTGTTTCTCAAAAAAGGCCTTAAAGGCCAAGAACATGTTAAAAACTTCACTCTTGAGTTTTAAGAAGTATACCCAAGTGCGTTTGGAAAACTCATCAATGAAATTTAAGAAGTACTTGTAGCCAGAGAAATAAAAAACTGGAAGTGGACCACATAAAACATTGTGCACAAGCTGCAAAGGAGCTAAAGCGTGCCAAGAGGCACGTTTGTCAAAAATATCTCAATGATGTTTTCCGAGTGCACATCTGGAACAAACACCATCTCGGCAAGATACCATAGGAAGACCTATCACCATATTTTATTTACATATAGTTAGAAGAGAGAGATAGTTTAAGTGACCAAATATCTCATGCCAAATTTTGCTCACTTCATCATTATGAACAAAAAAAATGGAGGGAAGACATTATGACCCAAAGTTTTCAAACTTATACAGTTACCTTGTGGAATCATCAGCAATGTCAGTAGCTAAAATATGTCTTGGATATCTTAGTTCCTTAATTATAACATCATGAGGTGATAATTCTACTATTTTCCCTTCACTTGAATGAGTTATCTGATAAACAGATAGAAGGTTTCAAGACAAGGTACGAACACATAATACATCATTAAACTGGCCATTATCTAGATGAATGGTTCCAGACCCTACAACACTAAGAGATCTATCATCACCAGCATAAATGTTTTTGGTGTTACAATCATTTAAATAAGAAAACATGGCTTTATTTTTGGCCATGTGGCAAGAGGCTCCAGAATCAATGAGCTACTCATGAGAATGAGAAAAAGAAGATACATTCAATGCATAACCAGATCTTGATGCTTTAGAACCACAAGTAGAAAGTGCCATTCCCGAAGATGAATTTGAAGAGTTCTCCAAATTGATGTTGTGCTTCTTCATTGTTGCTTCCAATGCTTCCATCTTCTTAAAACATTTTGACTCTATGTAGCCATCATGATTACAAAATTTGTAATGTTTGTATGTCTTCTTCACTTTGTTTTTATTTTCCTTATCATTTTTTTGAGTTTCATTTTAAGTTTGCGACTGAAATTTCTTAAGAACCTTGTTTATTTTCCCATTTAGCGGCTTTATCTCCATCGGTAGGTTTAGATTATTTTCCTGTGCATATTCTATAAATCCCTTTACTTCTGAGTAATTCTACCATGTAGGATAGCCATTGGAAATAATTGGCGGTGTTAAGAATAATCGAGCATGCACTTTCCATTTTTAAAAAACCTAAAGCTGAAAAGGCTAAAACCAACTTCTCCAATGGAAATATCTCGAAAAATTAGGTCGGTTAAAAAAAAACACCTCTGAAAAATGCTTCCGGATGAAGACATTATGCCTTTTTGAAAAAAAAATTGTAGTAGATGTCGAATAGTTATGCGATAGGTTGAAAGTTGATGATGAATTTGTACTTTAAAAAAAAATCCCCCCCCCTTTTCCATGCAGGAATTTACAGGGTAATTTCCTTAGATAAAACACCAAAGGTCACCGCTCACAAACAGATCACAAATCAGTACACTAGTATTTGACGTGGTTAAAACCCTCGAAGATGGAAACAATCCATGGCCTGAGAAAACGTGGCCACTTCAGGAAATTTATTAATATAAAGAAAGAAAATTTACATAAGCTTATCTCATAAATGGTTACCAGACAAATGACCCTCCATTCTCTTTAAATAGAGATGATGGACCAATCGGGTGTTAAGCTAGGGATCAAGTGTCAGTAATATGGAAGAGAGAATGAACCATCAGATCACTACATATCGTGATCGTCGTATTATAAGTTACAAATGTACATAGTAAAGAAACACACTTTACCTAACTCTACGCTAGACCAAGTTATACTTAACTATTTCCTATGTGTCAGAATATCCTAACAGACATACTAACCAATGATCAAATTTTATTTGAAAACCTATTTGAAACTATACAAATTTTCCCTAGGACCCTATCAAAAACTTGAAAGAGTACAATTTGATCACTAGTGATTGACGTGACAGACAGACACTAACACAACATATAAACCATGGAAACCCAACCATAATATCACCATCATAATCAATACATATGCTCATACATGAAAATAGAAAATACCTCTTATTAACATATGAAAATGGCAACCAAGTCAGGGACTTCCATGTACCACCCAACCATAGATGGGGTTGAGCCAAATCTCTCTTTCAACCAATCACCCTCATTCCATATTCCAAGAATAAATGTGGGATATCATAGAATAAACCAAGAAAACCATACTAGGGCTTCCATAGGCAAAACCACCTCGACCCTCAACCAATGATTCCACCTCACGGTCGGTCATCGCTAACCATAATCAGATTGGTCTCTATCCAAGTTGTCCAGGGATTCAAAGCGTTTGTTCCAACCAAGGCTCCCAGGACTATTAACTCAACCCACAACTGTTTCCACGCTCCAGAATTTTTGTCCAACCAAGCCTTCTAAGACTAGTAACTCAACCCACCAAGGGCTCTAGAGAATTTGTACAACCAAGGATTCCGACACTAGTAACACAACCCAAGTTGTTATAGGGCTTCTAGAGCATTTTTCCAACCAAGTCTCCAGGAATTAATAACTCAACCCACAACCATACAGAACATGAGCACCAATCAGAAAACAAAATGAAAAACCCACAACACCATGGCTATCTAGGAAATGGAAATACTAGGCAAAACCATTGTCAATATAGGAAATCCTCCATGCCAATGACAGATCATAACTAAGGAACCACATGCATGTGCCATGCATGCAAAAACTAGAAAGGAAATCATACATGAAACTTAGTACCTGCAAGAAAAACTTGTTGTATTTGTTGATCTCGTTGTCCCCTTGTGCTTTCCTGCTCTTCCTTTCCCTTCTTGCTCCAAATCCCAAGTATGCCACACTCCTCCGAGAGTGCTCCAAGAAAACTCTAAATGTCAAAAAGTATGGGAGAGTGAGAGAATAGAAGAGATAGCCATAAGTGAACTAAAAAAATATAACACTAACAAAATCCATGAACTTATCCTCAAAATCCTTTTTCTCATTGAGGCCTCTAATTTCTTCATTTTCCTTCATTTGCCTTCAATTTCCTCCTCACATGAAACTTCTGACCTTTCACCTTCCTATTTTCCATTATTTTCATAAATAAATGCCAAATAATGCCTCTTTTCCTTTGCCATTTCCTTTTATAATTTCCATATCCATTAATTAATCACCATTAATCCCCATCACAATGTGTTTTCCCAACATTCAGCTAGGAATATGTGTCCCATGACCTTGGTCTTATATTTTTTTACATGGAAATTCAACCAGGGGTTGTGATAGAACCCTCCCCCTTAGGGGAAAACTATCCTCGATGTTCAATGACACCTATAAAAAACAAGTTCGCGGACAACCAAAACATATTTCCCATGGAGTTTTATAACATAACTCGTTGCAGTATTTACAATGATCATTACTGAAAAGAAAACAACATACAACTTACTAGAGATTTATGACACAACTTATTACAATATTTACAATAACAACCACATATACTTATGCACATTTTCTTCAACCAAAAAATAGCTATATTTTCTATGAAGCTTTATAATACAACTCGATACATTATTTACAATGATATACACATACACATATGCACATTTGTTAAACCAGCAAATAAGAGGATATGATGTTCATATCAATCAAACAAGGGAATATAGAGGCTCACACCTCCACCCTCAAAAGTAGTACCAGGATTCACTTCCTTCCCAAGAACTCTAGAACCCACTGCCAAAGTAAAAACTACATCCAATGTCTAGTACCACAATCCTGCGCCACTTCTCCTCTCAGTGAATAGTTACCGACTCATTGTTCCAAGGCACACTCCCAATGTGCTTCTGATTCCATTTGGCAATGCTAATGAAAAAAAAAATCCATTCCCTGACTTTCCCTTCTCTACTACACAGTCCCTCTAGAAATACGGCCACCCCCTGTTGAGATTCAACAAGATGATGAGCTTAGTGAAAAGTAAGCACCTTCACTAAGTGGGGCCCGCAGGCTATTTTTAGGTGTATGTCTATTTTTAGACATGGTGAGCATATTTTATAAGTTGTAGGATGTTATTTGTAGATGGTTGATCAAGTTGGAAAAATAGATGAAATTCTATTTTTAGAATATTGGGCGAAGTCTATTTATAGATCGTTAATCTAAAAATAGGTGCATGTCGATTATTATTAGCCCTTAATAATAATCCAACAATAAACATCAACTTATTCTCTTGGAACACTTTATTTCAGTGAACAGATTTGGAAAATCAGTGGGCTGAATGAATTACACAATTCCTAGGGTTATTGGTGGCTCATGCATGGAGGACTCAGTTAGAACTGAAGTGGCAAAGTTATGACAGAGTTGGAAGAGAAGCACAGAGTTATCCACTACTTTAACCTAGCTAATGGAGTTAAACTCAGTTGAGCTAGTTGTATCTAGTCTAACCGAAAGATACACTAGTAGAGCATCAATTAGTTAGTTAATTGATTCACAACTAATAACCACTAACAACCGAACAAATACAAACAATACTTAACTACAATGCATGTCAATTCCAGTAAGACCCATGGAGAGATAGGTGAAAGGGTAGATAGACTATCCAGACTATAGTGATGCATTCAATGCATCCACACACATTGAGTTTCCATGAGGATTTTGTAGTCAAGGCAAGGCCAATTCTAATTCATTCAGGTCTTCTTCAAAGCAGGATTGCTATGAAGGCAAAGTTGTCAAGAGGCAAGAAACGGCGCTGGAGATGCACTTCATGAATGTCGTAATGATCACATCGTAATTGAGAGCTATACTATGATGTATGAGATTATTACATGATTCCATTGATATACATAATATATGATAGTTGAGGTTTTTTAGCTTTAATATTTCACGTTAAACAACTGTGTTATGTGTGATTGAATTTATTCACATGTGTTTGAATAATTGAATTTTAAATTTCCACAAGTTTAACAGTGGAAGGATTCTGTATTTAGCAAGAATATAAATATTGTTAGATCAAGAGGATCCAGTAATACATCAGTATTAATAAATTTCTACATGGTATCGGAGCAGTATTGATCACTGGAGATTGCAATTGTGAAGAGGTGTTGAGTTTTGTGTTGGTGGACAATTCGAATTTGCTACAGAAATTTCTTGGTGCGACAGTTGAGTATTCATTGAAATGTCTTTCAATGGGTTGTGATTGGAGTATGCCCTTGAGGGCAGCTCAAATTAAATAGCTTGGAAGGATAAGATGGAGGCGGTGCTTGAAGATAATGGACTGAAGGAGTTCATCGATAGCGATGTTCCTAAGCCTACTTCTAGTGATGCTGCATTAATTGATGCATGGAAAAAGAAGGTAGCGAAGACAAGAAGAATTCTATTGGAAGGTCTGAAGGACCATATTGTGTCAAGCCTTCACAGTAAAGCCACTCCATTTTCAACGTGGAAGGCTTTGAGAGATATTTTCCAAAGCAGCAACGACCATAGGAAGTTGGCGTTGAAAGATAAGCTTAGAAAAATAAAAATGGAGAAGGGCGACAGTATTCCAAAATATCTCACGAAGTTTGTCCAATGCAGGGATGAACTAGGAAGTGTGGGAATTACAGTTGCAGACGATGACTTGGTGAGCTTGTCTCTCTTTTGGTTACCAAAGAGTTGGCACAGTTATCATGACTCTGTCAATGGATGGGAGAAACTGTCGGATTGGGGGCGACTTTGGTCGGATCTTGTGTAGGAGGAGATAAGGCGAAGTACCAGGGATGGCTCTTCATCAAAGAATTATGATGAAGAGAATTGCGCTTTGGCTGCCAAAGCAAGGAAAGGGAAGGGGAAGAAATTCCACTCAAAATCTGAGGCTAAAGGCAAGAAGCTGGATTTGTCCAAAGTGAAGTGTTTTCACTGTCACGAACATGAGCATCTCGCCACTAACTGCCCACAGAAAAAGAAGAACAAGAAGGTTGTTGGAGTTGCAGCTGGACAGGCCTTAGCTTTGAAATTTGAACTTGATTTCTATTTGATCTCATGCTTGGTTTCAAGTGCAATTGGATCGGTGTGGTATCTTGATAGTGGTGTGTCTTTCCATATGACAGGAGACAAGGAGTTGTTTAGTGACTTGGAGGAGAAGGATCTCCAAATGCATATAGAGATGGGCGACGATGGTAGATACAGTGTGACCAGAATTGGGACCATTACCTTTGAGAGGGAGTCAGGTAAACCATTTATGTTGAAAGATGTTATGCATGTTCCAGGTCTGAAGAAGAACTTGGTCTCGGTCGCAATGTTGGAAGACAGAGGTTATGACGTTGTTTTCAGCGAGGGAAAAGATTTCCTGCGACATAAAACAACGGGTCAAACCAAGAGGATAGGGATTTGAGTTAAGAATCTCTATAAGCCGGAGGTAGATGGCTATGTTGCAATGATGGGAAAAGTAGAAGAAGTGGTGAGCCGGGATGAGGGAAAATTATGGCACAAGAGATTGGGCCATATTCACCATGGCGCCTTGAAGATTTTGCAACAAATTTCTACTAGACTTCCCAAGGGTACTCGTACGCAATCAGATCAGTGCAAGGGATGTACTATGGGTAAGTTTTTGAAGACCACCTTTCATGAGAAAGAGAACCATGCTTCGGTGATCCTGGAGAGAATTCACACAGACGTGTGTGGACCTTTCTCGGTTGCTTCAACAGAAAAACACAGGTATTATGTTATTTTTGTTGATGACTATTCTCATAGATGTAGGATCTTCTTCATGCAGAAGAAGGGAGAAAAATTCTCAAAGTTCTTTGGGTTTAAAGCATTGGTGGAGAAGGAGTCGGGGAAGCAAGTGAAGGCTCTACGGAGTGATAATAGTGGTGAATATATCTCGAATGAATTCAAAGACTTCTGTAGAAAAGAAGGAATTCGAAGAGAACTCATAGCGCCTCATAACCCACAACAGAATGGGGTCATGGAGAGGAAGAACAGAACAATCGTGGGTGCTGCACAAGCTATGATGCATGACCAGGGCCTACCAATGCACTTATGGGCGGAAGCATGCAACACTACGGTTTATGTGCAAAATCGTTGTCCTCTTAGAGTACTTGGCATGAGTACACTTGAAGAAGCTTTTACTAGTAAGAAGCCTGGTATTTTTCATTTGAATATTTTTGGCTCATCTGTTTACATTCATGTGACAAAGGATGCCTAGAAGAAGCTGGAGCTGACTACAAAAGTTGGGATATTTGTGGGCTACACAGAGACACCCCATAATTATCATGTGTATTTTCCAAACAGTCGAATGAATGTGGTGCGACGAGATATAAAATTCAATGAGGTGAAAGCCATGAAGTTGTCGCTTGAGAGGGAGCTGCACTTGCATGCAGAGGAGGAGCTACTTGTTCCCAAAGATGAGCCTCTAGATGTGGATCAACCACAGGAGGAGGATCATGGAGTGGAGGAGTCCACTCATGCAGAACCAAACATCAAAACTGGCAGAAAGCGTACCACAGAAGTTGAGAGACTGAAGCTTGATGCGGCATAGAATGTAAGAGTCCCTACACCACAGCGCAGATAGAGACAATCACCTAACCGATTTACTGGATACATGGCTCTCATGAGAAAGTGTATCGTGATAGAGCCATATTCTTTTCAAGAAGAAGTGCAGGAGCCCACATGGGTAGATGCCATGGTGGAGGAGTATGACTCCATTGTCAGAATAGTGCTTGGGAGATTGGTCCAATGTCGATGGGTAAATCATTTGTAGGATCAAGATGGATCTACAAGGTAAAGCAAGCTGCTGATGGGAGCGTTGAGAAGTATAAGGAAATATTTTTTTCCTGAGACTTCTTATCGATCGAGGGGATTTATTATGAAGAAACCTTTGCACCTGTCGCACGGTATTCTTCCATAAGGACCATCCTTTCTCTCTCAGCGCAGATGGGTTGGCACATTCATCAGATGGATGTGAAGACTTTGTTCCTTAATGGGATCATTGAGGAGGAGGTGTACATTGAGTAGCCTGAAGGATTTGAGATCTTCAGTAGTGAGTCACATGTGGGCAGACTTAAAAGAGTGTTGTATGGGCTGAAGCAAGCACCACGTGCTTGGTAACTCGGATCGATAGCTATTTCACTGGACTTGGCTTCACCAAGAGTGAGGCAGATGCAAACCTGTACCAAATTGTGGTGGAGGGAAAGCTTTTAATCATTGTTCTTTATGTTGATGATTTAATACTAACGGGTGATGAGCAGTTGATACACTCATGCAAGGTAGATCTTGCAAAGGAGTTTGAGATGAAGGATTTGGACCTCCTTCATTATTTCCTTGGATTGGAAATATGGCAGCGCGAAGGTGAATTGTTTGTGTCTCAAGGAAAGTATGCTCAGGAGATACTTAGTAAGTTTCACATGGAGGGCTACAAGCCCATCGATACTCCTCTTCCAGGAAATTGGAGGAAAGAGGATTCTACATCGGCAGAGGTAGTGAATGCCACTATTTATCGATAGTTGGTGGGTTTGCTCATGTATTTAGTTAATGCAAGATCGGACATATGCTATGCGGTGAACCAGCTTTCTCAAGCGATGGCTAGGCCTACCAAGCTCTTTTGGAAGGCAGGTAAGCATGTCTTGAGGTATCTCAGGGGCACATCTGAGTATGGCTTATGGTACAGATAGACGGATGAGGTGAAGTTGCATGGCTTCACGGATGCAGATTGGGCAGGCAACCCAACAGACAGAAAGAGCACATCAGGAGGGGTTTTCAGCATCAGATCTACAGTAGTTTCTTGGTATAGAAAGAAACAAATATCCGTGGCACTCAGTTCAGCGGAAGCAGAATACATGGCGGCAAGTCAAGCTGCATGTGAGGCTATCTGGATGAGGAAGATCCTGGTCGGTTTGTTCGATTCACATTTAGATCCTACAGTGATAAATTGTGATAATCAGAGTTGCATTAAACTCTCGATTAATCCTATGTTTCATGATAGATCTAAACATATTGATATCTGGTATCATCATATCAGAGATTGTGTGCAGCGGAAGATCATGTTGCTTCAGTACATTCCTACGGAAGATCAGGATGCAGATATTCTGTCGAAGGCACTCGACAAGAGAAAATTCGAATACCATAGAGGTAGGATTGGGGTGAAGGATAATCCCTATCTTGTTGAGAGGGAGTGTTGAGATTCAACAAGATGATGAGCTTAGTGAAAAGTAAGCACCTTCACTAAGTGGGGCCCACAGGATAATTTTAGGTGTATGTCTATTTTTAGACATGGTGAGCATATTCTATAAGTTGTAGGATGCTATTTGTAGATGGTTGATCAATTTGGAAAAATACATGAAATTCTATTTTTAGAATATTGGGCGAAGTCTATTTATAGATCGTCAATCTAAAAATAGGTGCATGTCGATTATTATTAGCCCCTAATAATAATCTGACAATAAACATCAACTTATTCTGTTGGAGCACTTTATTTCAGTGAACAGATTTGACAAATCAGTGGGCTGAAGGAATTACACAATTCCTAGGGTTATTGGTGGCTCATGCATGGAGGACTCAGTTAGAACTGAAGTGGCAAAGTTATGACAGAGTTGGAAGAGTAGTTACGGGAGTTGTTATTTAGTTTAACTCATTTAATGGAGTTAAACTCAGTTGAGCTAGTTGTATCTAGTCTAAATGAAAGATACACTAGTGAGAGTTAAGTGAATTAATTAGTTAATTAATTCACAACAACTCACTAACAACTGAAAAAATACAGCAATTAACTGTTGGGAAAAATACTGAGGGGTGAATCAGTATTTAGGGCATACTCAAAATTTTTACTTTTTCATGCTCTAAAACCCATACGCTACTTTGCTGAAGCCAACTAGCGTATATACGCGGATATCCTTCATAAAACTCGCGTATACACAGAGATCTACTTATGCCATTAATTCTTCACTTATATCATTCCATCATTTATTCATCAGATGTTCAATAAACAGTAAACATGTGCAGTAAGAACAGAATAAATCATCACACATAAGCAACACACATGAACACCAGGATTTTAGGTGGAAACCCAAGTCGAGAGAAAACCACCGCTGCCGTTGCTCAGCCTTCAATATTTTATTATAGAGAAAACATCTTACAACTTATGTGCTGGCGCAGACTCCTACCAGCACGCAGGCACCCACCTGCGCTCATTTACCAGCCTCTCCTGGAAGGGAGCACCAACCCCCTACTCTCGTTTACTAGCCTCTCCTGGAAGGGAGCTACAACCCCCTGACTCGTTTACCAGCCTCTCCTGGAAGGGAGCTCCGACCCCCTGATCTCGTTTACCAGCCTCTCCTGGAAGGGAGCTACAACCCCCTGACTGAAGGCTACAACCCTCAGCACCTCTATGGACCACGTTTCATCAATTTTCACACTGGATCCAAAGCTTCCTTTAGAACACAACTTGCAGGCCAAGTTTCATCATATTTTCAGACTGGACCCACTCCATACATTTAATCACAATCATCAACAGATAGCAGTAACACAACAAAACAGATCAGACATTTGATACTTCATACTTCAGCAAACCCTAATCTTTATACGCGCTTTCCTTTCACTGATCCTGCGTATATACGCGCCTTCGACCATACAAACCCGTGTATACTTTTGTACATATTACAGAACTAATTTCTCTGCCCATACGCGCTTTCTCTTTAGCAAACCCGCGTATATACGCGCTTCCTCTGCGTCGAACTAGCGTATAGTTCTTCAGACATTTAGGTCATTGCAATTCTTCATAACAGATACATCACACAGATTTTACCCTTTACTTTAGACAGATGTTCACCTCATCTTAGATCTAATCATTCCATAAACAGATCTAGAAGATACAAATACATTTCAGATCTAGATTCCCTTCTTCATCATTTCTTCATTGGTGCATCATGCATTCAGATCTATCATTCAACTGTAACCCTTTCCATTCAGATATACTTCAGAGAGAAGTATTCATTCAAGCTCAGACTTCTTGCACACCCCTTTCACAATGATTTCCTTCTCCTTATATAGGTTTACCCTTTATCAATACCATGGGCCAAAACCACATTACTTTCGATGGTATTCCTGGATGGGGTCACATAGACGAATCAATACTCAATAAAATGGGTCAATACCATGGTGGTTACCCCTGGTTTTACATATTTAGAGCACTTTTGCCCATACGCGACTTGGCACGTTATTTCCCGCGTGCATACGCGACTTCTCCTAGACAATTCCGCGTATGCCTTGAGACATACTCTTTACATCATGTTCTAGCACATACTAACATTTCTTCCATCATTACCTTCTGTACTCATTGTAGATACATCAGATTTACATCATTTAATAAGTTCATCAAAACATATTCCATCAAGGACAACTTCATCAAGTAGGTTGCCATCATCTTCATCAAGTGGGTTGCCATCAAGGACAACACTCAGCATCATATTGCCAACAATCTCCCCCTTTGGACTTGATGGCAACCACGATGGTGTTTGATCACCACAGCAGATAGATACATTAAGAATACAATGACTCCATGTCACTCTCCTCATTCTTTGACACCATTCTTTCCCTTTATTCAAACACCATGTCACTCTCCCCCTTTGACATCAAGGGCAAAGGGCGGATCAAAACCAACACAAGGTTTTTCTCCTCATGTAGAAGGAAGCGCTCTGTAGATCTGATGTACACTGAAGTGACCATGCTCCCCTTGAGCTCATGCTGAATCTTCAAACATATTTTATAATGAAGTACATGACTCTATGACTTTCCTATCACCAAGGACTCATACTTACATCAAAGATCCATCCAAGTGGATTTACATATGAGACTCAAATACCCAGCCAAGTGGGTTTACACATTTCAACTACCCAACCAAGTGGGTTTACAAATTTGACTCAGCTACCAAACCAAGTGGGTTTACAAATTTTGACAAGTCCTTACATGACTGAAAATTACAATTTTACATCATGGGTCTCAACAAGACCTTTTCATCAAATTACAAATATGACTTTTTATGACCAATACCAGAAAGACCTCAAGAAAGAGATCATATTTTAGAACCATCATAATGCCAACAATGCATTATATTCAGCAAGAGCAATGCTCCCCCTGAAAATGTGCATCCAAACATCCTTTCCATATGACTAAGGCTCCTCTTTAGCTTGTGCAACCGGAACACCTTCAACATCAAGTCATCAGCGACAATATCTGCATGATCTTTCCATATTTCTGAATCATAAGACTACCATCTCATTCATGTGTGAAGGCAAAATAATCTTCAGCAAATAAGCAATTTAGGCCCATCCATAATCATAAGAAACCATGTATCATGTCATCACCATTTAGAACTGATAAATAAGCTGATACAGTGAAAATAATACAATCATTAGTAGTCAGACTGATGCTCCCCCTGAACCTCTGCTCCTGATCTTCAGTTGTCATATCAATTTTCTTATCATTAATGCATACGCGACTGTGTCTGCTGGAACTCGCGTGTATACGCGGATTTAGTTCATCTAACCCGTGTATGGAAAGTGAATCACAGAAAATTTCACATTCCTCCATCTCCCCCTGAATTTGTACCACCTGCAGTCTTCTTTTCATCAGATGCTCTGTCAGAAATAAACATAACCAGAATAACCAAATCAACCATGAGAAACACCATACATCTCTCCCCCTGTGACGATACATTACAAATTTTGATAATGTATCTCACATCACTTCCTGCAGTCATTAAGAGAAGTAAGCTTCAGAAGCGGATGACTGCAGTAGGGTCAATATTCCCTACGTTTCTGACCAGTCCTCCTTCTTTTTCCAAATTTGCTTGAACTTTCTAATTGTGTGCTGAAAATTGTCCACTTTCTCAGATCTGTTCAACCTGCATTCTTTTTCTACATGTCCATACTTGTTACAAGAATAACATCTCATGTGTCCAGAGAAATAAGCATAAGAATCATAATGAGTATTTCTAATCTTCCTTCTATTGCAATCAGCTGCTTTATGACCATACTTGCTGCATGAAAAACAATATCCCTTGAAGAAACTAGAGTACCTTCTCATGTAGAATCTGTTTGTTTGTGGCTGAAACAATCTGCTTCTGCAATTGGCTGCAACATGTCCATGATTATGAAATTTAAAGCATTCAACATTATTGAATGATTTCCTTCGAGAATTCATGATTGTCGGTTGACATTTTGTTTCTTTCAACACTTCAGATTTTTCATTCATGTCCTTTGATTCTTTAGCACCTCCTTGTGAACTAGAATCTCCTTTAACCGTTTCATGAAAACCGAGACCAAGTTTGATAGAGGGAGACCTTTGACTACTAAGAATATTGTCCAGAATCTTAGTACTATCTTGAAACCTCAACAATTTATCTTTTTCTTCTAATTTACCTTTGAGAATATTTACCTCAACCTCCAAGCTTTGGCATTGCTTCTTCATACTTTCTTCAACCCTTCTTCCTTCTTCTGCTTGATCATTCCGTTTCAAGATTTCTTCTTTCAACCCATTTTCTTGTTCTTCAAATGCTTGTAGAATTTCTTCACTCTCCTTATATGATTTTTCCAGATCTACTTTCAGAGTGATGTTTTCAGCTTCAAATATTTCATTCTTCTTATTTGATTTTTCCAAATCTTCTTTTAGAGAGATTTTTTCTGCTTCAAGTCCTGCAATCTTCTTCTTTGATTTTTCTGGATCTTCCTTAAGAGAGATGATTTCAGCTTCAAGTCTTTCATTCTTCTTATTTGATTTTTCCAGATCTGCTTCAAGTCCTTTACTTCGATTGGATACATTATCGAACATCCTTTTCAGTCTAGAGATAAAATCTTTGTAGGCAGATTCCTTGTCATTAAATATTCTTTGTTGATATTTGATAACTTCTTCTAGGTCCATAGCATTATTTTCACTATCTTCACCATTGCTTGCACAAAGAAGAATATCACAAGAACCACAATCACTACCTGATTCATCTTCTTCAATTTCTGCTATACATGTTTTTTGAGACATCTCCTTGCTTTGAGTAGCCTTCTTCTTTTTCTTCTTTCCCATTGCGACGGATCTCCTTCAAGCGATCAAGCTTCTGCAGAAGGACCTGCTCTGAAACCAATTGTTGGGAAAAATAATGAGAGGGGGGGGGGGGTGAATCAGTATTTAGGGCATACTCAAACTTTTTACTTTTTCATGCTCTAAAACCCATACGCTACTTTGTTGAAGCCAACTAGCGTATATACGCGGATATCCTTCATAAAACTCGCGTATACACAGAGATTTACTTATGCCATTAATTCTTCACTTATATCATTCCATCATTTATTCATCATATGTTCAATAAATAGTAAACATGTGCAGTAAGAATAGAATAAATCATCACACATAAGCAACACACATGAACACCAGGATTTTAGGTGGAAACCCAAGTCGGGAGAAAACCACAAGCTGAAAATTTTCGACCTTCCAATATTTTGTTATAGAGAAAACATGTACAACATGTGCGCGCGGAACTCCCCCGGCACGAACTCCCTGTGCTCGTTTACCGGCCTGCGGAAGGCTACTAATCCCTGCTCTCGTTTACCGGCCCTCTCTGGAAGGAGGCACACACCCCCCGACTCGTTTACCGGCCTCACCACTGGAAGAGAGCTCGACCCCCTGATCTGCACGTGCAACCTCTCCACGGAAGAGAGCCACAACCACGAAGTGAAGGCCCCAGCCCTCAGCACCTCTATGGACACGTTTCATCAATTTTCCCCGGATCCAAAGCTTCCTTCCAGGAGCACAACTTGGGGCCACGTTTCATGTATTTTCGACGGACCCACTCCATACGTTTAAAGCTGAATCATCAACAATAGCGGTACAACCTACTGATGAGTTGGAACATTTGATACTTCGCCTTCGGCAAACCTAATCTTCATACGCGCTTTCCTTTCACTGATCCTGCGTATATACGCGCCTTCGACCATACAAACCCGCGTATACTTCTATACATATTACAGAGCTAAATTTACTGCCCATACGCACTTTCTCTTCAGCAAACCCGCGTATGTACGCGCTTACTCTGCAGCGAACTAGCGTATAGTTCTTCAGACATTTAGGTCATTGCAATTCTTCAAAACAGATACATCACTCAAATTTTACCCTTTACTTCAGACAGACGTTCGCCTCATCTCAGATCTAATCGTTCCATAAATAGATCTAGCAGATACAAATACATTCCAGATCTAGATTCCCTTATTCATCATTTCTTCATTTGTGCATCATACATTTAGATCTTACATTCAACTGTAACCCTTTCCATTCAGATATACTTCAGAGAAAGTATTCATTCAAGCTCAGACTTCTTGCACACCCCTTTCACAATGATTTCCTTCTCCTTATATAGGTTTACCCTTTATCAATACCATGGGCCAAAACCACATTACTTTCGATGGTATTCCTGGATGGGGTCACATAGACGAATCAATACTCAATACAATGGGTCTATACCATGGTGGTTACCCTTGGCTTTACATATTTAGAGCACTTTTTCCCATACGCGACTTGGCACGTTATTTCCCGCGTGCATACGCGACTTCTCCTAGACAGTTCCGCGTATGCCTTGAGACATACTCTTTACATCATGTTCTACCACATACTAACATTTCTTCCATCATTACCTTCTGTACTCATTGTAGATACATCAGATTTACATCATTTAATAAGTTCATCAAGACATATTCCATCAAGGACAACTTCATCAAGTAGGTTGCCATCATCTTCATCAAGTGGGTTGCCATCAAGGACAACACTCAGCATCATATTTCCAACATTAACTACAGTGCATGTCAGTTCCAGTGGAGACCCAGTGGAGAGATAGGTGAAAGGGTGAGATGGACTATCTGTTGTGACTATAGTGATGCATTCAATGCATCTGACACACATTGGAGTTGCCAATGAGGATTGCGCAGTCAAGGCAAGGCTAATTCGAATTCATTTAGGGGTCTTCTTCAACAGGGATTGCGCAGTGGAGGCAGGCTGTTAGGAGGCAAGAAATTGGTGCATAGAGATGCAAATTTATGCATGACAGTGTGTAATGATTGTTGATTGTACTAAGAGCTTGATGTACTAATATTTGTATGAGATTATTACATGATTCCATTGATATACATAATATATGATAGTTGGGGTTTTTTAGCTTTAAGCTTTCCCGTTAAAAAACTGTGTTATGTGCAATTGAATTTATTCACATGTGTTTGCAATTGAGTTTTAAATTTCCGCAAGTTTAACAGTGGAAGGATTTTGTATTTAGCAAGAAGACAAATATTTTTAGATCAGGAGGATCTGGTAATACATCAGTATTAATAAATTTCTACACCCCCTTCTGGGCAGTCACACACCTTCCAAGTTTTGCAAGAATCCCCTTCTCTACTACACAGTCCCTCGGGTGACCCCTCCATTGGCAAGGTTTACTCACATCGGAAGGGCCAAAAACCATTGCATATCCTTGCCTCAAAACCATCATACTTTTCATAGCATGCTTGTGGAAATCAAAGGACGCTATTGGGTACTAATATCCCATAATGGCCCTGCTCTTGAAGTGCTTTACCAACATAATATTTCCCATTCCAATTCCTCTCACTTTTGTTGTTATTAATTCTTGAAATCAGTTTCAACCACCCAAATCGAGCATTTCCATGATTTCCTATACCACACACATAATTTCCATTAGACTCAAAATGAATTGAAATAAATTAAAATCATAACTCATCGGTGGCCCATCGATAAGATACACTTGTACTTTTTTTTACTTCTTGTCACATCAAGTCAAGCTAGCTCTTCAATCAAATCATCATGTATAAGAATATCACATCCGTTTAGCTCAAAACTCAACCATCATAAATAAAAATTATAGATCACATGTAACCATCATAAATCAGGGTCATAAATCACATGCACAATAAAAATTAAATAAAATACCAATACTTATCCTTCAAGTAATTCTTTTCTTCTACCTTTGTTCTTCCTGTACACACACCAGATTGGTTTCCAAACTCGTTAAGCACCCAGTACCTTTTCTTCTTTTAGACTATGTACACATACATATAATTTACATCACATGCATACACCCACACACAGTGTACCAAAAAACACATACACCTACACCCAATGTACCCCACAACAAAATACATACACTTACACCCGATGTACAACACAACACATACACCTACACCCGGTATAGAATGCCACACATACACCTACACCTGATGCACAACACCACACAATACATACACCTTTACCCGACATACAACACAACACATACACCTACACCCGATGTACAACACAACACATACACCTACACCTAGTGTACATCACAATACATATATGTACACAGAGTACAACACAACGAATACATGTCACAATACCACGACTACAAAATGCACGTACACAAAACATGTACAACATGCACACAATACCACATGTGCACCAAAAACCATGCACATAATATCACATGTATAACAGTACCATGTGTACAACATGTACACAATACCACCTGTACATAGTACCACTGACACAAATTATACAACATGACATGTACACAACACCACCTGCACAACGTGTACACAACACCCATGAATGAAATATACACAAAACCACATGTACACAACACCACTTGCACACAACACCCCATGTAGAACATGTACACGGTACCACATGCACACAACACTGCATGTACAATCATACACACAACACCACATGTACATAGCACCATAAAAAACATGTACACAACACCATATGTACATAGCACTGCATAAAAAACATGTACACACCACCATATGTACATAGCTCTGCATAAAAAACATGTACACAATACCATCTATACACAAAACCACATGTACACAACATCACAGGTGAAACATGTACAACATATATACAACAATAACACTGCACATCCATAGACCACACATTGACTCTACCAAGCAACCTTTCTTCTATTGTATTTCCACTATTCATGATTGTCCTAGCATGCCACGTATCAGATTGAATCCATTCCACTAATGTATCCCTCAGCATTACCTGTCCATAACATAAATATAGACATCATATAATCACATAATATCAATTAATATCCACATGACCTCATAAGTCTTCCAAGGCTACCCTTCCCACTTGATTCCTCATAAGACCAAAAACCTCTTCATGGGACTCCTCATAAGACCAAGAGCCTATTCATTCCATTCACCTACATAAGCAATGATTCCTCCACGAGAATGATTCATGATGACCCTGTCAGATAATGACATGCATACATACATATATACATATAAACATTAGAATAAAATAATCATAATCCCTGACAACCCTTTCAAAAAATGACATACAAACATAAATGTGCACATATATAGAAATCAACATAATCATGGTCATAACATAATTACCAAATATCATAAGGTATATGTGAAGATAAATCCTTATATCAATGCGCAACATGCACAAAATTGAGAACAATAGTTCCCAACATAGCCAAGGCATTTGATGCCTCAAATAACTTCAACTTACCTTTCCTGATCACCTTTCTCATGACTTTCTTGCCACCATCCATTTATCCCAATGTGCCCAACCAATCCAACTGATTGTCATACTCTTGCCTTCAGTTTCCCTTATACATGCACCAAGCTTCATCTGAATCTTACATTACCTGCTAGGTTTCATTCAACTCTTCTTGAGCTCCATCAACATTCCTCTTTCCCAACCAAATCCCAAGACCTTTAAAATGTAGGAAATCTCTAACGCAGCTATAATACCATGTAGAAATTATATCAATGGATCAAATCCAATCATGCAATGTACTAAAGCAAGATATTGAATCCTTCTAGAATTTTTGTGGAATATAAAACACGATTGCTCAATCACACGAAAGTAAGAGAAAGAATTAAATCAATACACAATGCTAGATATTCCTCAGGAAAGAAACTGCTATAAACCCCTCCATATTTATTATATAATAAAACAAGGAATCATGAAAAAACACAATGCATTTGTGATCACAAAAACCTCATACACTCTACCAATTGCTTCACACTGATCTAGGAAAAATTGGACAAACACATAGCCAATTATCAACCTACATTCAGCCTACCTTGCTTATGCAATCCCTAGAGAATTAAACCCCTATTAAATAGGAAATTCAACCTTCCTTTATTGCGCAATTCATCATGGGCTTCCCATGTTTTTATAACTGCACCTGGGAAGTTTGCCTAAAATACAACTACTACTTTACTAGCCTTGAACCTTTGTCTAAATTGGGTATCTACCAGAATTAGCATGCATGCAGCTATAAATAGTGAATCATCAGTTACTTGGTAGATCACTACTGGTGAATTAAATCTATTTTAATTCACTTGATCTTACACTAGCTCATCAAACAGTTAGAACTAGTTAAACTAATTTTAAGTCAATTATTGTGAGTTAACTGATCCCACCCACACTACACTAGTGCTACAGATGCAACTCGACGCTGTTAATAATAGAATCACTCTACATTCCTATCCTTAGACCCTCAACTCAAAATTATTGAGGTAACTATGTCTATCACACTTAGTTTACTATTACACGTTGTTATGAGATAAGATTACAAATTATTTTCCAATTTATTTAAAAATTGGCTTGCACACTAATGTATCCCTAGGACCCATCACTGTGTGACCTTTGATCCCACACTAGTGTGTGTGTTTCATTTTCTTGTTCAATTTCAACACTCCCTCTCAACAAGAAAGGGATTATCTGCTACCCCAATCTTGCCTCTGTGGTATTCAAATTTTCTCTTCGCAAGCGCCTTCATCAAGATATATGCATCCTGATCCTCCGTGGGAATCTACTGCAACAACATAATGCGCCTCTGAACACAATCTCTGAGATGGTGGTACAGGATGTCAATATGCTTGGACCTGTCATGGAATATTGGATTAACCGAGAGTTTTATGCAACTCTAGTTATCACAATGTATCACCGTCGGATCCATCTGATGACCAAACAAACCAACAAGTATCTTCCTCATCTAGATGGCCTCACAAGCAGCCTGACTAATTTTCATTTACTCTGCCTCGGTTGAAATGAGTGCAATTGATCTCTACTTCCTACTGTACCAAGAAACTATTGTTGATCCTATGTTGAAGATGCCCCCTTATGTGCTCTTCCTGTCTGATGGACTACTTGCCTAATATGCATCGGTGAAGACTTGAAGATTCACTCCCTCTATCTGTTTGTACCATAATCCATACTCTATAGTGCCCCTGAGATATCTCAACACATGCTTCCTCGCCTTCCAAAAGAGCTTGGTAGGCTTAACCATAGCTTGACTAAGTTGGTTAACTGTGTAGCATATGTCTAGTCGTGTGTTCACCAAATACATAAGTGAACCCACAAGCTTCCTGTAAACAGTGGCATCCACTACCTCGCCTGAAGTAGCATCCTCCTTCCTCCAGTTACCTACAAGAGGAGTCTCCATGGGTTTGCTGCCCTCCATGTGGAACTTCCTCAGAATCTCCATGGCATATTTTCCCTGAGATACAAATAGCTTCCCATCTCTTTGCCATATTTCCAGGCCTAGGAAATAACGCAAGAGCCCCATTTCCTTCATCTCAAACTCTCTTGCAAGATCCTCTTTGGAAGAAGTAATGATATGCTCATCACCTGTCAGTATAAGATCATATACATAAAGTACAATATAAAAAGCTTACCATGAACCACAATATGATAAAGTTTCGAATCCACTTCACTCTTTGTGAAGCCAAACCCGATGAAATAGTTATCGATCTTGGTGTACCGAGCACAAGGTGCTTGCTTCAGCCCATATAGTGCTCTCTTGAGTCTGCACACATGCGACTCCCTATCAAAGGTATCAAAACCTTCTGGATGCTCGATTTACACTCTTCCTTAATAACTCCATTGAGAAAGGTTGTCTTTACATCCATCTGATGTATCTGCCATCCCATATGCACTGAGAGTGCAAGGATATATCTAATCGAAGGAGACACTGCAACCGGTGCAAAAGTATCCCCATAGTCAATCCCCTCTACCTGTGATAATCCTCAGGCCACAAATATAGCCTTATATTTCTCCACAATCCCATTTTTTTCTGCTTCACCTTGTATATCCACCTGGATCCAACCACTGACTTCCCCACTGGTCTTGGGACCACTTCCCATGCATTGTTTCTGATAAATGATTCATACTCCTCAACCATGGAATCAACCCATGTTGTTTGATGCACTGCTTACTCAAAAGAGGATGGTTCTGTCACAATACACTCACTCATAAGA
Source organism: Pinus albicaulis (assembly GCA_034641835.2). NCBI lineage: Eukaryota > Viridiplantae > Streptophyta > Pinopsida > Pinales > Pinaceae > Pinus > Pinus albicaulis. The sequence continues at coordinate 1,170,947,168 of CM076574.1, read as the reverse complement.
GCCATGTATCCAGTGTACATGTTTGGGGACCTTCTCTGCATGTGTTGTGATGTAGGTTCTCCTACATGCTCTGTCATATCTAACATCAATTTGTCATCCTATCTGGTGCAATTCCTACCATTTCTGGTGCATGGAACTGCAAGAGTGGTTTTTGCCACTCCATGATCCTCTGCTTGTGGTTGCTCCACATCCTGAGGTTCATCCTTTGGAACTAAGAGTTCCTCATCTTCATGCAAATCAAGCTCCTTCTCAAGCGACAATCGCATGGCTTTCTCCTCATCAAATTTAACATCTCTCCTAACAATTGTCATCCTGTTAGTCAGAAAATACACCTAATATTTGTGGGGAGTATCAATGTACCCCACAAATACCCCAACCTTTTTTGTTGGTTCTAGCTTCTTCCTGGCATATTTGGTCACATGAAAATAGACAGATGAGCCAAAAATTTTAAAATATGAAACATTTGGTTTCTTACCTGAAAAATCCTCCTCTGGTGTACTCATGCCAAGTGTCCGATGAGGACTCTGGTTCTACAAAAATATCGTTGTGTTGCATGCCTCTACCCATAGATGCAATGGTAGGACCTGATCATGTAACATAGCTTGTGTTGCTCCCACAATCGATATGTTATTTCTTTCTGCAATGCCATTTTGTTGTGGGTTATGAGGTGAAATCAATTCTCTCTGAATTCCTTCTTTGGCACAGAAGTTCTTGAATTCATTAGAGATATACTCACCACCATTGTCGCTCCTTAGAGCCTTCACCTTCTTCCCTGTATCTTTCTCTACCAGTGCTTTGAACTCACAAAGCTTGGAGAACACCTGATCTTTTTTCTGTAGAAATAAGATCCAACACTTTCTATAAAAGTCAACAAAAAAAATCACATAATACATGTGCTTTTATGTGGAAGGCGTAGAGAATGTTCCACACACGTCTGAGTGAACCCTCTCAAGGATTTTTGCTGCTTGGTTCTCCTTCTCATGAAAGGTGGCCTTAGTATACTTCCCCATGGTACATCCCTTGCATGTTTCTATCTACGCAAGAGTACCCTTGTGAAGACCTGTAGAAATATGCTTAATGATCCTCAAAGCACTGTGGTGTAGATGGCCCAATATCTTGTGCCATAACTCACCTATATCCTGGCTCACCACCTTCCCTGCTTTACTACTCAATGTTGCGCAACCATCTACATCAAGTTTGTAGAGGTTCTTCACACGAACCCTAATCTTATTTACATGTGTTGTGGCTTTGTGACAAAGAAATGCCTTTCCTTCAATGAAAACCACATCATATCCAAGATCCTCCAACATATCCACTAAAACTAAATTATTTTTCAAGCCTGGTACATGCATGACATATTTTAATAATAAATGTTTACGTGATTTTCTCTGGAAAGTAACTATACCAATCCTGGTAGCGTTATACCTCCCGTCATCACCCATCTCAATGTGCATCTGAATATCCTTCTCCTCCATGCTACTAAAGAGTTCTTTGTTTCCCGTTATGTGGAAAGATTCTCCACTATCCAAGTACCACATAGATCCCATCACAATTTACACCATGCATGCGATGAGAGAGAAGTCCAATTCAAACGGTGAGACCAAAGCTTCACCCACTGTAGCTCCTGGAGCCTTATTTTTGTTCTTCTTCTTTTGTGGACTCTCCATTTTTATTTTCCTGAGCTTTTCCTTGAGTGCCAATTTTCTGTGGTCACTGCTGCTTTGAAACACATCTGTCAAGGCCTTCCACATAGCAGATGGAGTTTCCTTTCCATGGAGACTTGAGACAATATGATCTTGAACTCCGTTTAACAAGATCCTCCTCGCCTTTTCTACCTTCTTCTTCCATGCATCAAGAAGTTGAGCATATGTTGCTACAGGCTTGGTAATATCATTATCTATGAATTCCTTCAACCCATTGTCCTCCAACACTACCTCCATCGTGTCCTTCCATGAAATATAATTTGAACTTCCCTCGAGTGCATATTCGAGTCTCAAGCATTGAAATACATCTTGATACGCTTATAACTCCAAAGAAAGTACCTGCAAATTTGAATATTGTTAAAAAAAAACTCAATTTATTCTCCATTATTGTGATTCCTGGCACTCTGATACCATGTATAAAATCTCTAACACAACTATAATACCATGTATAAATTATATCAATAGATTCAATCCGATCATTCAATGTATTAAAGAAATATACTGAATCCTTATACAATATTTGTGGAATATAAAACATGATTGCTCAATCACATGCAAGTAAGAGAAAGAAGTAAATCAATACACAACACAAGATATTCCTGGGGAAAGCAAATTCTCAAAACCCCTCCATATTTATTGTATAATCAACCAAGGAATCATAAAACAATACAATGTATTTGTGATCACCACAACCTCATACACTCTACCAATTGCTTCACATTGATCTAGGAAAAATTGGACAAACACATAGCCAATTATCAGCCTACCTTCAGCCTACCCTTCTTATGCGATCCCTAGAGAATTAAGCCCCTATTAAATAGGAAATTCAGCCTTCCTTGATTGCGCAATTCATCATGGGCTTCCCATGGTTTTATAACTGCACCTGGGCAGTTTGCCTAAAATACAATTGCTAGTTTACTAGCCTTGAACCTTTGTCTCAATTGGGTATCTACTAGAATTAGCATGCATGCAGCTATAAATGGTGAATCATCAGTTACTTGGTATATCACTACTAGTGAATTAAATATATTTTAATTCACATGATCTTCCACTAGCTCATCAAACAGTTAGAACTAGTTAAACTGATTTTAACTCAATTATTGTGAGTTAACTGATCCCACCCACACTATACTAGTGCTACAACTGCAACTGGACCCTGTTAATAATAGAATCACTCTACATTCATATCCTTAGACCCTCAAATTGAAATCCTTGAGCTAACTAAGTCTATCACACTTAGTTAACCATTACAAGTTGTTATGAGATAAGATTACAAATTATTTAAAAATTGGCTTGCACACTAATGTATCGCTAGGACCCATCACTGTGTGACCTGTGATCCCACACTAGTGTGTGTGTTGCATTTTCTTGTTGAATTTCAACACAAAACATAGAAAGCAAGAACAAGAAACAAACCAGAAGAAAACTATGAAAACCAATAAAAATACGACACCACAAACAAAGTGGCATGGCCATGCACTAGATATAAACAAAATTTCAAAGCAAGCACAAACAAATCACAAAGCACCGAAACCACAAAACTTCCAACATACACCATGACTGAATCCCCATGGGTTCCCAATGCTTCCAAGGAAAAATTCAACCTAAGCCTTCTTCAATATTTCATGATAGTCTCTTTACCATGTAATTCCCTGCATCATACTTCCATAAACACATAATTGTCAGTATATAAATAAACATAACAATATATCATTTACCTTACCTTGATGTGCCAAGCACGTTTCCTTGTAATTGAACATGTACATATATCATCTCTCAAGGGACTCCAATTCTTGTGATGGATCCAAATATAACTAGAAACTATCTAATATACCTACCAAACACATGTTCATGAATATAGCACATATCCACATAATGTCAGATGATATCAAGGTTAAGAAGACTTCTTTTATTCATGCAAAGCACTCATTCATTTGGAATTGTGGTTTCCAAAAATATACAAAGAAATTCTCACCCAATTCCTTTCTTTTACCTTTTACCTTGCTGAAATTGAGTCTTATTACATTCTATCACATCACCCAACCATTAGTTATATATAAACAAATCAACTATTACCTTGTTATGCTAATACCAAGCATGTTGTCCTGCAATTGTTCATGCATGCCAGTCACGCATTACAAAGATCAGGACATCATGTCTATTAAATTGAAATCAACCTTTACCAATACTAAAAAGCATATCATAATCAACTCACAGTCTTTAATCATAATACTACAACTAAAACCCATTTACACTCAAGTTCATATCAACTATCTCAACACATAATGTGTTAATACAACCATCTTAAAACAAGATCATTCCTTCATGCAATCTTATAGACACATAATCATATCATGCAATTAATCAAGCATCCAAACAACCTATAAACTTATCATGTTATCTAAGCCAAATAGATGACGCAATCAAACTCATACCTTAATGTATCTCAGGGGAGGCTATCACATATGCACAAGTCATTCCATATTAGTACGACACAATATCACAACTATATCGACTCATACCTGAAAATCATAACCATAACCATCTACAAATGCCAATATAGATTAGAATGATACATATAATATCATGATATTAAATGCAATAACCATAATCATCATGCATATGACCGTAATGCATATAACAACAATTTATAGTACCAGGAATGACTAATTGATGCATGTACATATGACCACATTGAACAACTAGCATCTATCATACATGTAACCATAACAACAAGAAAATGGTAGGCATGTACATAACCATAATTCTTATAAAAATAATTAACCAACATACATGCATGCCCAATATATAAACTTGTATGACGATCTACTCTTACCCCGAAGTATAGTGTTGCAGCCTCGCCCAAATAATCTACTTCTCGTGCTCTATCTCAGCCAACATATCATCATCATAACATACCAACAGCATCATGATGACACAAACAACCTAATGACCACCATGATGCATGCTTTAGCTCCCATGCATGCATAACCATAACCATGATAATGCATGTATAACAACATATAGACACTGACATGCATAAAAAGTGCATATACAACCAACATGCATTCATGACAACACATCCCAAAATCAACATCATCAACTTCTACATGAAAACACACTTATAATAATTACCATCACCATGCATACATAAAAAGCACGTAGACAACTAACATGCATGCATGACCAACACATTTTGCCCATCTTGTCCAAGTGTCGAACCTAGCTCTAATACCACCCTGTAAGGCCCTCCTTCCACATTTATCCAAGTTACTGGCTTATCAGAGTAAACATGTGATGAATAGTTACTATGATATGATTAAACCTCCTATATCACCTTAAGGAAGTGGAATCGACAAACCAAAAACCTTAATGACTTCCCTATCAGGTGCTATGGGACCCCCAAAGGCCTAAAACACTCTTCCAGGTGCCCAAACCCTATCTTAAACCTATTTTTTTAGTGCCCAGATATCCTAGACGTTGGCACATCATTGCTTGATTTTTACTGAAATCCTTCATTCGCACACATGATGCCTACAAGGGAGAGATTGTAGACTTTTTCAACCAGTTATGTGCCTGCGACTGCAGGATTTCAGCCACTTTTTCAAGATAGGATATATACCTTTGCCCTGAACTTAATGAAACTTTCTAGAACAATGAATGACACAAGGACAAAGCCTTCCACACAAATATTAGAGAAGAACTTTCCCTAACAAGGCCTATTCACAACAGACATTTGGTCAAACATATCATGAACATGAAACCTATAGGTCATAAATACACATATGAAAATAGGGGTCTCATAATTATCTGAGAATCATCAAGAAGGTCTAATTCCCTCTCATATTAGAATATTGGGTCATGAATTCGATAAAAAATCACATATTCATCAAACATGTCAAGAGCCTTAAATAATATACATCATATAACCAACATCTAACCAGCTAATAACCAGTATATAAACCAGCAATAACCAACATATAAAACATGGAAATTCAACCATAATATCACCATCATAATCAATAGATATTCGCATAAATCAAAATAGAAAATACCTCTTATTAACATATGAAAATTCCAACCAAGTTAGGGACTTCCACGTACCACCAGACCATATATTGGTTTGAACAAAATCTATCTATCAGCAAATCACCCTTGTGCCATATTCCAAGCATGAATGTGGGATCCCATGGAATAAACCAAGAAAAACAAACCAGGTCTTCTAGAGGCCAAAGCACCTCAACCCTAAACCATTGATTCCACCTCATGGTCGAACATCACTAACCATCAACAAATCGGTCTCTATCCAAGTTTTCCAGGGCTTCAGAGCATTTATTCCAACCAAGGCTTCCAATACTAGTAACTTAACCCACAGTTGTCACCGGGCTCTAGATCGTTTGTCGAATAAAGGCTTCTAGGACTAGTAACTCAACCCACCAAGGGATATAGATCTTTTTTCCAACCAGGGCTTCTAGGACTAGTAAATCAACCCAAGTTGTTACAAGGCTTCTAGAGAATTTTTCCAACCAAGGCTCCAGGAACTAATAACTCAACCAGGGCTTACAGAACATGAGCACCAATCATAAGACACAAGGGAAAACCCACAACACCATGCTTATCCAGGAAATGGAAAGTCTAGGAAAAACCATTTTCAATCCAGAAAACCCTCCATTCCAATGACAAATCATAACCAAGAAACCACATGCATGTGTCATGCATGCAAAAAATAACAAGGAATTCATACATGCAACTCAGTACCTGCAAGAAAAACCTGTTGTAGCTATCGATCTTGTTTTCCCCTTGTGCTTTCCTTCTCTTTCTTTGCCTTCTTGCTCCAAATCCCAAGTATGCCGCAGTCCTCCAAGGGTGCTCCAAGAAAACTCCAACTATCCAAGAGTATGAGAGAGTGAGAGAGTAGAAGAGAGAGCCATAAGTGAACTGAAAAAAAGTTAACACTGACAAAAGAAATGAACTGATCCTCAGAAGCATTTTTATCATTGAGGCCTATAATTTCTTCATTTTCCTTCATTTTCCTTCAATTTCCTCCTCACATGCAACCTGTGACCTTTCACATTATTTTTTTCCTATGTTCCATTATTTTCAAAAATAAATGCCAAATAATGCCTCTTTTCCTTTGTCATTGCCTCTGCCAAATTCCATATCCATTAATTATTCACCATTGATCCCCGTCACTATGTTTTTTCCAAACATTCAACTAGGAATACATGTCCCATGACCTTGTTCTTATATTTTTTATATGGAAACTAAACCAGGGGTTGTTACATGAGATAAAAAACTTGAAGAGCATTGATAATCTCTATTGCAAGTTGACACATTGTAAAGAGTAGAGAAAAAAGGATAGGGAGTTGAAGAGGAAGAATCACATAAGCGAATCTTATTTGACCGAAAAATATTTAAGATCGAGATATTTCAAAACGTAAGCTTATTGAGAAACTGAAATACCAGGTATTTCACTTGGGAATTCGTGATCGCATACATCAACAGGGTCATCATCATCGAAATGATTGTTACCCAAGGCTACAGATCGATCAGAAGAATTTTTTGCATTTGATTCACTACCAAGATTATCAGATTGAAAATAATCCAAGAATGGAAGTTCATAATCTTTACATGGGGTACTTTGAAAAAGGGCAGAGAGATCAAAAGTCTCATCACTTTCCACCTCCTCTACCAGTGTAATGTGACTGCCCTGTATCTTATCGCAATTTGAACCAGCAACTCGAAAATCAGGAAAGCATGAAGGGATACTTGGTGGAGAAGATTGATCACGTGAATCATGATATGAAAATACATGATGTGTAGATGATATAGGATGATAGATTCCCCTTGAAGAAGTAACACTTTCAATGGAACTAGATTCATGATTGATGTTAAGAGTGTTAATGTAATCTTGAGGAATGAAAGGATTATCCTTCACCCTATGCTCCATGAACCACTTCGGGGTTTATTTAATTAGATATGAATCACGAGAAGTAGAATGAGGATGGAGATATGGATTAGGAGTTTCATTTTCAGATTTAATAACTTTATTATCATCTCAAGGAGGCACCCAAATCAGTACTGGAAAAGGAGGAGGACAAGGAACAAAAGGAGTAGTAGGTTCCTCCTCTGAAATTCAAGGTGTCTCATGATTTACAAGAGTTAGGGAGGTAAAAGCATCAGGGGAGTTAGATTCACCATGAAAAGAGATATGAACCAAGTGCTTAAACTTTTTTTTAAAGAAATCCCAATCTGCGTCTTCTCCCAGAAATTCATAACAAAGGTGAAGGAATCGATCGGAAAAATACTCAACTAATTCATTAGGATTCATTCTTAGTTTATTAATTCTTTTAAGAACATTACAATAATCATTCATGTCAAATGATTTATGAATATCCTTCGCAAGTTAGTAGAATGAATGGATAGAAGCAACGGGTAATGTATGACACCATTGATTAACACAACCATCAAATGTGAGGGTGAGTAATCTAGCCATGACATCCTTGCAATGTATTCTATTAGAAAAGAAAAAACGTAAAACTTGAAACAGATGTTCATGTAGAGTTAATTTACCCTCGCCATCAAACTTAAATTGGGACAGGTTATGGAGAACTTCTGCAGGGATGGTGAGATTAAGCTCTTTAGAAAAACATCTCACAATTATGATTTGGAGAAGATATATTTTGAATAAGAGATTCAAAGCAGACTCAAAGGGCACAACCTGTTGTATGTCCCTCCTTCTAGTGCTATTTCTTGATGGGTGCTTGATCCAGGTGGATCTTCAAACACACATGACAAAGGGGGATGATGAAAGCTCAAAAATAAAAGTGTTTGGATTTCTCTCGAACCATGTTCAGGTTGAATATTTCATCTTTATTATTCCAATGGCGCAGATGGCACTCAATTTTGAGTCTGTATGAAGGAGTTAGGAGCATTCAAAGTTTTGGTTTGACTTGGTGACTTGGCAGGCTTAAAGGAGGCGCAATTTTGCCGAAATCTGGCCACCAGATTCTAGGAGAAATTGTGGGACATTTGAAATGTCCGCTAATGCCAAAAAACCAAATTTTTAAATTTGAACAATTGATTTAAAAAAAATTAAAATAATATAAAAATGGGAGGGCGGGCCATGACCCCCGCCTACCCCACGAATCCACATGGAAAATAACAAAAGAATATTTAAAAATTGGGGTCGGTGGCCATGACCCCGTCGGACCCACACCACGTGGCAACCATATATGTGGTGGGGTGGTCAGCGGTTAACCCCACCACCTCAACCATAGTTTACATATATGTATTGTTATATAAAACATAACAAAAGCCATGGGTGGCAGGGCTTGAACCCGCCCAGCCAAAACAGCCAGCCCGCCTCCCGGGTGCCCACACCTCCACCACCATGCCATATGTTGCCAACTGTCAATGGTGCCGACAGAGATTTTGGGTGGGCCTCCCGATGCAGGTCCGGCCCCCCAACCCAAGCACTCAGCATTCATTTTAATGTGCATGTTTTTAAAATAAACAATGCAAGGTTTAATTAAAACAAATGCGACTTAATTTGGAAGGGGCGGGATTTGACCCCCCGACCCCTCCTCAAAAATATTCCAATTTTTCCATCGCACCAGCAAATAAACTTTGATTAATCTGCCCGAAGTTTTTAATGTAAACCTCATTTTTGCACAGTGCACCCAAGAGCAGACGCAGTTCAAGAGCAGCACGCACTTCAAGGCGGACACATTTTTCAATGTAGGCGGAACCATGAGCAGGCCCAGAAATAGGGAGCAAAACTATGATCCTTGAAAATTTCCTAGGGAGGTAATTTTTCTCCATGTCGGAATATAGTAACCTTTATAGTCATTTTTCATGGTTTTTCACAAGGAACACAATGGCTAGGTCGGATTCGCCTTTTGAATTGCAGATTTCCAGTCCACCCATGGAGCAGCATCTTGGAGGAATCTTGGGGGAATCTAAAAGATTCCTTTTTGCCGTAGATTTTCACTTTGTCAGAATTCAGAAATTTGACAGTCGATTTTGCACTATTCAACATCACGAATATAATGGCATATTTATATTTTCCATCTGAGCTTTATATATTTTGGCCACTTTTTTGAAGTGGAGTTGCAAGTGTCAACATTTAGTGAGTGAGCAGTCGATTTCACACCATTCGATGCCACGATTGTGATGGTGATTTCAAATCTAGTAGCGTAGCAGCCCATTCTTCATTCATCTTTAGTGTGAGGTATATGATGAGTTGATTTCATGTACTTCTTTGTCTCTGAGATGCATTGTGTTGTACATAACCCTGTTGATGTTTGATGTGGGATCTTGTTTTGGTCTTGATGTGAGATGTACTTTCTATCATGAATTTGTATTATGTTTGATATCCCTTTGATGCCATGTTGGTGGGATACTCATTGTCACATCTATGTTGTTTTAGATCCCTTTGTTTTCCATGTTGGTGGGATACTCAGTCATTATGTGTGAGTTATTTTCATACTGATAGGAGTCATTTTTGTGAATGAGAGTTCCTATAGTGGAACATCTCGTAGAGAGGTCCAGCCCTGCTGAGTGAGGGATTTTTCCTTGTACGATAGCAAAAACACTATCCATGTACATCTTCACTCCTTACAACACTTAATGCAGTGGCCTACACCATCTTGACACCGAGGCCCGAAGATGTAGTCCCTCCTGGATGAACTCCGTTATCAATGTCTTATGTTGCTCATGCTTTTTATGTTCCTCTTATTTATAGCATGCAAATGTTCATTTATGTTCATTAACTCTTTAATTAAATGCAATTCTAACACATCAGCGAAAGTAAAAGTTCTTGGTTAAGGGTATCAGGAATTTACCCGGATCAAGTGGTATCAAAGCAGGTCTTCTTGCTGATTGGATTGCAGGCGTAAAATATTGAACGTTCACTGAGTTGAGCCATGGAGAATGTCAAGGAAATGTATGAGACCATGCTTAGGGTGTCCGAGAAAGAAGACATGTTGTACGAGGCTTATGAGAAACAAGCAATAGAGAACACTGAATTGAAGACACTCCTATAGGAAGAGAAGGAGGACAAACATCGATTGCAGCTTCAGTTGCAAGCCACGACAAAGGCATTGGAAGAATTGAAGCGCAACAACGAAAGTCTTCAAGCAGATCATGATGCATTGAAGGCACTCCTACATGAAGAGAAGGAGGATAACCAATGATTGCAGGTTCAGCTACAAGTTGTGACAAAGGCCTTGGATGAAGTGAAGTGCAACGAAGGCTTAGAGAAGCCTTCTCCACCTATGTCAAAATCGACAGCTGAGGTAAATAGTGTTGATTTGTCTTCAGTTTCATCTTCACCTGATGTCATTTCTATTGGAAGTGTGGAGATCCCCATTACAGGAACCGACATAAGACTCCTCACCAAGATGGGGTACAAAGGAGGAGGACTTGGCGTTCGTGGCCAAGGCATAACCCAGCCATTGCAGGTTGTGTAGATACCTCGCTATGCAGGTTTGGGGTACACTGAAGGAGGAGGTTTGAAGGACATCAAGGGAAAACAAACATTGTTGAACTCACTAAGGAAGAGGAATGATGGAAAAACACTTCACTGTCGTTCCATGGTAATGCATGTTGCAGTGAAAGAGCTAAAGCGAGCTCCCATCACCATGATCGCACCAGAGATCACCATGGAAGGTATAATAAGTCTCATTATTATAGAGTGAGTTTTTATTATAAGAATGTTGATAACCACGGTTGTAAATCATGGCATCGCAAAACATGTCATTTTTGTGGTTTACATAACCATGTGTTTTCTAAGTGTTGGAAAAGGATGGCAGCACAAACGAGGATGAGGCATGGGAAGCCTTCTCCACAGCATGGAAATAAATCGGTTAAGTAGGTTTTTAGTAAAAATACCTTTTGCACCCATTGCGACCGAAGTGGCCATAAAAGAGCCATGTGCTGGAGACTCCATCCAGAGCAGCACCTCAAAGAGAAAGCGCTCGTGCATGAACTAGTCGAAAGAGTTGTTCGACAAGCAAACATGCCACAGGGATATGATCCATTCACTTTGATAAGTGAAAGATGATTTTTCTATATTGTTTTCTAGATATGTTAGCTTGTCATGGCCGTGTTTGTAAATCATATGTTTCATTTTTAACTATAAAAGTGATGATGTGTTTTTCCATCGCTTGTTAAGCAATAATGATATTTTGGCCTTGTTTTATAAATCGTGTGATGCATTTCTTTCATGTAAAGGTTATGATGTGTTTCCATCACTTTGAAATGCGATGATGATGTTTTTGGTCTTGCAATGATAGTTGGGGTGTGATTTCCATTTGATGTAAGCTTGACCACTGAGCATGTAAACTCGTGGCAAGTATGGGAATGTTTGGGTCATAGTTGGTTACATTGAGCATATAATTTTCATTGCATCTTTAGGCAGGTGTGAGTAGTTTCATTCTGATTCTGAAGGACAGAGGTGAAGGAGTCTTCAAGGGATGTGCCTTTTCAGACATTTGTGTTGCAGCAGTTGCAGGTGTTGGCATTGCGTTCCAATTCTGACGTACGCCAGGTGAAGGAGTCATGTGGGAATGTGCCTTTCAAATACATTTGCATGTAGTTGGTGATGGATAGAAGCTGATGCTTTTGGAGGAAAAAAATATCCTCAGTGGGGAGGATTGATCCAGGTGGATCTTCAGACACACAGGACAAAGGGGGCTAATGAAAGCTCAAAAATAAAAAATTTTGGATTTCTCTCAAACCAAGTTCAGGTTGAATATCTCATCTTTATGATTCCAATAGTGTATATGGCACTCAATTCTGAGTCTGTATGAAGGATTTATGAGCAGTCGAAGTTTTGGGTTGACTTGGTGACTTCGCAGGCTTAAAGGAGGCGCAATTTCACCGAAATCCGACCATCGGATTCTTGGTGAATTGTGGGACATTTAAAATGTCCACTAACGCCCAAAAACCGAATTTTTAAATTCGAACTATTGGTTTAAAAAAAATAAAAATAAAAAGAAAATATGTATATAAAAATGGGAGGCAGACTATGACCCCACCGGACCCGCACCACGTGGCGACCATATATGTGGTGGGGTGGTCGGCGGTCAACCCCTCCACCCTAACCACTATTTACATATGTGTATTGTTATATAAAACATAATAAAATCCGTGTGCGGTAGGCCTTGAACCCGCTCGACCGGAACAACTGGCCCGCCTCAAGAGTGCCCACACCACCACCACCATGCCACATGTTGCCAACCGTCGACGGTGTCGACGGAAATTTTGGGTGGCCCGCCTGATGCGGGTCCGGCCCCCAACCCAACCACTCATCATTCATTTTAATGTGTGGGGTTTTAAAATAAACAATGCATGGTTTAATTAAAACATATGCAAATTAATTTTGAGGGGGCGGGATTTGACCCCCCAACCCCTCCTCAACAATATTCCAACTTTGCCATCGTGCCAACAACACAACTTATTAATCCGCCCGGATTTTTTAATATAAACCTTAATTTTTCATAGTGCACCCAAGGGTAGATGTAGTTCAAGAGCAGCACAGTGTTTGAGGCGGGCACATTTTTCGATGCAGGAAGAACCATGAGCAAGCCCAGAAACAGGGAGTGGAACCATGATCCTTGAAAATTTTCTGGGGAGGTAATTTTTTTCCATGTCGGAATATAGTCAAGTTTACAAACATTTTTCACCATTTTTCGCAAGGAACGCAATGGCGAGGTTGGATTCGAATTTTGAGTTGCAGATTTCCAATCCACCGATGGAGAAGCATCTTGGAGGAATCTAGGGGGAATCTAAAATATTTCTTTTTGCCCCAGATTTTCACTTTGTCAGAATTCATAATTTTGACAGTCGATTTTGCACTATTCGACGTCATGAATCTGATGGCATATTCAGATTTTCCATCTAAGCTTTATATTTTTTGGCCACTTTTTTTAAATGGAGTTGCAGGTGTCAGCACTCAGTGAGTGAGCGGTAGATTTCTCACCTTTTTACGCCACGATTATGATGGTGATTTCAAATCTAGCAGTGGAGAAACCCATTCTTCAATCATCTTTAGTGTGAGGTATATGATGAGTTGATTTCATGTACTTCTTTGTCTCTGTGATGCATTGTGTTCTACAGATCCATGTTGATGTTTGATGTGGGATCTTGTTTTGTTCTTGATGTGGGATGTACTTTCTATCATGGATTTGTATTATGTTTGAGATTCCTTTAATGCCATGTTTGCGGGATACTCATTATCACATGTATGTTGTTGGAGATCCCTTTGTTTGCCATGTTGGCGAGATACTCATAGTCATTATGTGTGAGTTATTGCCATGCTGATAGGAGTCATTTTTGTGAATGAGTTTTCCTATAGTGGAACATCTCGTAGAGAGGTCCAACCCTTCTGAGTGAGGGCGTTTTCCCAATAGACCTCACATTGTTTGGAATAGGAGCCCCATCCAGAGTATCACCCTAGTTTCCATGTATTATTATATATTTTCCTTGGCTCTAACTGTCAGCAAGAGAGAGGAATGTGTGTGTGCCTTCGAAAAGCAAGTGTGCCTGGTGAGTGTTTGGTTGTAGTTGTGTCAAGGTTTTTCTACTATGGAGGGAAACTAAAGTGAGCCTCTAAGAGAGAGATAATAGTTCCTATCTGGCATAAACACACATAATCAAGAGATATTTGTCTAACATCCAACGGAATATTCTACAAATATGCGACAAGACTTAAAACCATTACAACACATTACAAATATTATAAACACTAAACTAACTGAAGTAGTTCAACTACTTCAGTATAGGTGAAAACAAACATGAATCATAAACATTCAAAAAATAGTCTTACAAACATTCATAATCCATGCATGAAAAACGTGTTGGCCATCAGGCTTCATATATTAAGTAAAATTCCCAAGACACATGTATACATCGAACACCACAAGCTCCAATAATGGAGCGTTGGAGCCACAACTTGCTCCTCAAAATAACTAGCTTCTCTCTCTAATGCCTCGTGGGAGGAGCCAAGGTGAAAATTCCTTTTCTCATACAATGAGGGCATATATATAACCAATGGGCTGATGCTTCACCTCCCTTATGACTCTTTGACTACCCTCATGATTTTTTGACTTCCTATGAATTTTCGAGTTTATATGACTCTTTATATTTTGTACATGTACTTTGGACTTCAACTTTACAATACATTTTTTAATAAGACATTACATAATCCACAAGAAAGATGTGGCATATGATGACTCATGACATAACACTATTGACATGGACTTATTGATAACATGTAAATGTAAAGCCATTCTTGTTTCTCCTTTCTATGTGTCTTCTTGGGAATTCTCTTTTGTCCACCTCCATATGGCTTAGAGGTAAGGAGTATTTAGTGATATCGGGTCTTGAGTTGCGGTCACAAATTTGTGTCCTTTTTTTTACTCTTGATTGATTGGCTTGCATAATAATCTACAAAGATATCTTCCAACATGTTTCCCTTCTCCATCTCCTTCTTCATCATCCTTTCATGGTATTATATAATACCTTCATCTACAATTCACTCAAGACAAGATTACAGTAGTGTGATAAATCCCTAGTCTAAGATGCTTCATGTTGATCCACTGACTAATATGGAACCACGTGGCAGGCTGAGGGAGAGTCTTAGTGACTACGCAATTCTGTAGCTCAAACAGTCAGGAGTGAAGCTTGATCCTTGAGACTATGCAATGTGCATTTCAGGCTGGGTTGAGCAAGTAGATTCCATAGTTTTGGAGCTCAATGAGCCAGGATGAAGGGTTGAGCATTATTTCTTCACACTACGCAATTGTGGAAGAAAGAGAAGGTCAATTTATTGTGTAGGTTAGGAGCTCAATGGTTAGGCTTAAGGTCAGATACTATGCAATGTGCATTTGAGGCCAGACTGGAGGGTTGAATTGCATAGTTTTGGAGGCCAAGGTCTGGGCTTGAGCACTGAAACTGTGTAGTGTGGAATCATGCAAGGCAGGAACTACATTGCATAGTGTCAAGAGGCAGGGTTGAAGCTAGAGGGATAATATTGTACAATGCGTATTTCAGGGGGGTCATATGAGGCTAATTTTCTTGGTTAGAGAACTTTTAGAAGTTGACTAAGTGCGGGATTGATGAAGATAATGTGAATAATGATAAGACTCGACTGTGATCACACAATTATAACACTTGATGACACATAAATAGAGTTCATCTAGGACACATGTATAGCATACTTCCCTCAGTGCAACAAATTTGTGACGAATTACGACAAGTGTGTCACTAAAGATACACTTTGCGACAACCGTGATGACACTTGTGCAAAAATGCTTACAACTTTGGAAATGAGTGTGGCGGATTTTTACATGGTAAGATAAACTCATTTACACAAAGGTAACCCCTTGAAACCACCAAAACAAGCTCATATACATGACACTTAACATGTGAAAAGAGGACATTTTTATTTTCTTTCAAAAGGGACCAAAACACTTAGAGAAAACACATACAATGGATTTCAATGTTTGTGACAACAATATGCAAGACCAAGGTAGGCTCTGAAATTTGGTGTATGCCAAAATTTTGGAGGGTGTTGCAACAGCGACAAGATAATTCTTCAAACTTGGCCATATATCCATTGAAGACTCCCCCTAACCTTGACATCAATAACAACACAATGGCCAATAATCTCCCCTTTTTCATTGATGGTAAACCCTAGTATTTGTGTAATGATTCCTATCTATAATCCTACCAATTTGCAATCTCTCCACCAACCTGCAATTTCTCCCCCTTTTATTTCAATGGAAAATGGATATGTTTGCATATTTTATGGAATTTCTTCTAGTTTTCTAAGAGGTTCCATGCTTCTAGCTTCCCCATCTAGTTGTCAACAATTCTCACTTGATCTGTAATTCTTCATTGTCTCTGCAATTCTACATTTTTTCTGTAGTTCCTTCAATTACACCTTGAATCTCCCTATGACATCAATTGGATACACCTCATGACATTGGGCACTTTCTTATATTCTTCTCTGATTCTCAATTCCCCCTAGATTGATATTGTTTCTTATTATCAATTCTCCCCATTTTTAATATAACATGAGAATGAAACAACTCCTCCTAACTCTACTAATGCATATTCTATAAGTATTCCATTTCATCATTCTTCTCTTGTAGCTCACTTTCTAAAGTTTCCATATTCTTGATATGGTATAAAGGGATGCCATATATCATACTTACAATTCTAATGAGATGGGAGAGATAACACTCCCAGCCTTTGTCTTAGATATTCAAATTTCCCTCTGGAAAGAGGTTTGGTAAATATATATATAAGTTTTCCTTTAGTACCAATATATACTAGCTTAACAATTTGATCAACTACCTATTCTCTTAGAAAATGATACTTGATAGGAATATGATTTGACTTAGAATGAACAACAAGATGCTTGGAAATATTGATTGAAATTGTATTATAACACATAATAGAAATAGGGTGATCATATTCTACCTTGATGTCTTTCATATTTTTTCTTATCTAGATGACCTAAGTGAAGCATGTTGCTATTTCAATATACTATGATTCATGAGATTTAAACAGGGATGGCGGTATGTTTCTTACTCATCCATTATACTAAACAATTTCCTACGAAGAATGCTACTTTTCTTGTTCTTTTCTTATCATCAACACTTCTGACACAATATTTATATGTTTTTAAAAGTGAAATATTTGATCCTTGAGTATCATAAGCCAAAATCAATCGCTCATTTCGAGTATGTAAAGGTTATTTTAATTGCATTCACATGGGTCCCCTTGGGGGTAGATTTAAATATAGAAAACAATCCTACAACTTGCATGATATTAGGTCTTGAGGCTGTTAAATATAGTATTATTTTAATCATTGACCCATACACAGTGTGATTTGCATTAGGAGATTCATCGCCTTCACTCAACTCACATATTGTGACCATAGGAGTGTTGACAGGTGTGCAATATTCCATGCCAAATTTATTTAACATTTCATTTATATATTTATTTTGAGAGATGAATATACCTTTATATAATTGAGCAAACTACAATCCTAGGAATACTTATAGTTCTCGTAGGCTGTAGCATGGACATCTCAAGCTCATTTTTCATTTCTACTACAAACTTTTGACCAATTTGATCAACATTACTTCCAAAAATGATATCATCCACATATATAACATAATCAATAAATTCTCATTATTAATTTTATATAAAGATTATTATCTGTTGTACCCCTTTTTAATCCTTGTTGTTTTAGATATCCATCAAGTCTTTAACACCATGCCCTGTTGGATTTCTTTAACCTGTAGAGATCTTTCTTAAGTTTAGATATTTAGTTTATATATTTTGAAAATTTAAATCCCTCTCTCTATTCAATACACACCTTTTATTCTAATTCAGTATTCAGGAACAATGACTTGATATCCATTTGATATACTCTGAATTTTCTAAAACATTTCAATGCTAAAAAAAATCTAATTGCTTCAAGGCTGGTTATAGGAGCAAACATTTCTTCAAAATTGATGCCTTATACTAGGGCATCCTCTTTGCAGACTACTTTAGAATTATTCCTCACTGTGTGTCCATCCTCATTTATTTATTTTTTGAAGCCTCACTATGTTCCAATTACATTTTTTCAATTCCCATGTTTCATTTTTATCTACCATGTTTAATTCTTATTCCATAGCATTGACACGATGCTTATCTTCATTAGCTTGGGAAAAACATTTGGGGTTCTATTTTGGATTACACTGCTAGATTTTCATGCTTGGTTGTGTTGATCAATATTTTTCTAGAGTGAACTCTTGATTATTTATTACCAAGGATTTGATTTACAGGGTGAAATTTTTCCACATACCTAAACATATTTTTGTGTTGTTGAGGTGTCATCTTCTCTTATTCTCCATCTTGCACTTCTCATTCTTCCTTTTCTAGATCTATGCTTGTTGTCTCATCTAACTCTTTATTATTTGTTAATTTCCTATTTGTGGAAATGCTTTATCTATACTTACATCAATTCTTTACATTATCTTACATAGTCTTTTGTTGGAGCACTTGTATCCTTTTCTCTTGGATGAGTAACCCATCAAGATTCCTTCATCAGCTCTATATTTAAGCCCAATTTGTCTTCATTTCTTTTGATATAGAACTTGATTCCAAATACTTGTCAATTCTTGAATGAGGTAGGTCTACCTTTCCATAGTGCATACAGATTCTTATCACTATTTACTCTTATTTTAGCTCTATTTAATATGTAATTTTTTGTTTGAATTTCTTCTCTGTAAAAAGTGTTTGGAGTTGTTGCTTCATTTAGCAAAGTGTTTCCATTTCTTGCATTGTTCCATTCTTTCTTTCAATAATCCCATTCTACTTACGAGTCCTTGCTATTAAAAATTGTCTTCTAATTCCACTCTTTTCCCACAATTCATCGAATTCATCTAAGGTAAACTCCCCTCCTCTATCATATCTCAAGAACTTGATCTTTAGATCCATTTCAATTTTTACTCAAGCTTTGAATATGTTGAACTTTCTAAAAGATTCTAAATTTTGTTTGAAAAGGGTGAAATATGTTTACCTTATATAATAATAATTAAAAATCATAAAATAACTTTCACCTCTTAAATTTTTGGTTCCTACGGGGCCATGAACATATATATGAACTAGCTCTAGTTTCCTAGTTGATGAATATTATTTTACCATGAAATGGACCCTTCTCTTCTTCCCATACTAACAAGGTTTGCAAATTGAATCACTTGGGTTTGATATTTTAGGTTTGCCTCTTACTACTTTTGTTTTAATGATTTTTACCAAAATTCCAAAGCTTATATGCCCCATTATTCTATTTCATAACCATATTTCATCCACTTTTACCATGCAACACTTTTCTTTAACTCCATTAAAACATACATATTTCTAGGGTTCCTAATTTGTTTTTCTATTAATTTCCTATATTCAACTTTCCTTATTTCACATCCCTTATAATGAAATTTGAGATCATATATTTGGTCACGCATTTGAATAACACTCAACAGATTATGTTTTAGAACATCAAAATTTGGGACATTTTGAGCCTTTTCCTTTCCATTGTTGAGGCTAATGATTCCTTTACCCATTATTCTAGATGTTGAATTATTGGCAAAGATGAAACTTCCTCCTTTGTCTTCCTTTAAAGAGATAAATATGGTCTTTTCCCCTATCATATGCTTTGAGAACCCACTATCGATATTCCACTTTCCTTCTTAGTTGTGAGCATATAATGCAAATCCACATTCTTCAAATTTTCCCTACTTCTATTTCCACATGTTAGTGTTTGCTTCTTGCCATGTTTTGCTTGGGAAAATGTTGCATGGGAGAATTAATCAAGACATTTTTATAATCACTTTCATTGTGTCCAAATTTATTGCATTTGTAGCATTCAATGTGATTCAACGAAGGCGCAAAAGAAACACATCCTCTGGCATCCCTTTCATAATATATTATTTTATATTTTATTTACATAGAAATTCATGGGAGTCTGATAATATCGTCTTTTTCTACTTACAAAAAAGTTATTTCTTTTACAATTCATTTTCTTATGACTAAAATTGTTACAAGCAAAATAATAACAATAAAACAAATTGCAATACATGGATGTGTAAAGTTTTCTTAGAGGAATAGATTTGTTGAATCCTTTTTGTTTGTCTTGTTGATTATTTTTTATACTTTTATTATTTCATATTTAGGTTCTAGGGTCATGACTTTGTTGGTTCTTCTTTTTGTCAATGCCTCTGCTTGTATTGTTAGATCGTCCTTGGAGCACATTTTCATACTAGATACTATGTATCCTTTTTCAAAGGACTCTGTGCTTGATTCTCCTTTAAAATATCACGGTTCTCATTACATCCTAGGCATAATTTGATAAAGGGATATCTCTAGTAGATGAGAATGTCGTTAAATATTCAATCCCTTTTAGGTTCTAATTCAACTGATTTGTTCTTTTTTCTAGATCCTTTCTCAAGGATACAACTTATGCTTCTAGCTTCTCACAATTTCTCTCCCATTCTTTCAGTTGGTTTGTAAGGATTCTTCTTTTGATTTTTCCTCTTTCAGTTAGGTATTCAGGAGGAGGATTTCTTATTCATTTGAATTAGGGTCTCTCTTTTCATATTTATAATATAGTTCACTTCTCAAAGGTTTGTTCTCATATTATATCCATTCACAAGTTCATTGTTTCCCTTTAGCTGATTTATCATAGTTTCTTCAAATATGTTTTCTTCTAATGACTGAACCTTTAAAAGATTGATTGATTCTTCATCATGACTACAATTTTCCTTTTCTATATTTTGCAATTTTTCCTTCAACCTTTTGTTATTTCTTTTAAACATATTTAAATCATCTAGAGCACTAATAAGTTCACATTCAAGGTATACCTCCCCTTCAATAAATTATTCCTCATGATTTGAATTGTCTTTAGTATTATACTTATTATATATGGCCATGAGTAAAAATTCTTCTTGCTCTTCATCATATGAATGTTCATTTCTTTATTCTGATGAGAAACTAACTTCTTTGGAATATAAGTTTTTCTTCTTAAGAGGCTTTCCCTTCTTATATTTGTGAGATCTACTCCTATCCTTATATTCTATTTTATTTTCAGATCTTCTACTTCAATATATGAACATTTAGAAGAAAAATGACTAACCCTACCATAATAAAAGAATTTAAAGGGTAACCCACCTTTATACTTGACAAATCCCCTTTTCATCTTCCCTACGAATTGAGCATCTTGTATATTTTATTCATTATCCAGAGAAATATTGGGAATGATGTTTTTTTTTCTTTCTTTGAGACTCTAAAGTAAAATTCCTTTGATCCTAGCATCTATTTTAAGATGATAATTTAATATGTTATGAGGATTCCATGTAGTTAATCCATATTTAAATTTTCTATATCTTTCATCTCCTCAATGGCTGAAATATTAGCATTGAATCTCATGGGAAGATATCTTGACACTTTTTTAAAAATTGTTTCTTCTTAAACCTTTCCATCAAGATCTTTAATAATTTTTACAACTTCATCTACCCAAACAAAGAATCCTATGATATCTTTATATTATTCATCCTTATCCTTTCAAACTACATTCTATGTGTTTGAGGTTTGTCTCTCTTTACTTTCTCATATCCTTCATAGTTGATCTTAAGTGTATCCCATATTTCCTTGGCAGATTTGCAGGGCATCACTTTAACATACTTAGATTCAGTAGGACCACATAGAATTGCATATAATTTCTTTTTCATTTTTTGTAAATTCTCTTTTATTATTGGTATCTATTGAAGGAGTCGTTAAAACTATGTATCCATCTAGAAAAAATATCCAAATGTCAACACCGAAATACATCAAATAGGCTACCATTCTTAGTTTCCAAAAAACATAATTAATTCCATCAAAGAGTGATGCTCTGTTTGAAAAGGATCCATCATGGTTGGGCATTGGTCCCTTTAATATATACCTTATAGTGGTTAAATTGTCTCTAAAGGAACCTTCTCTAATATGATTTTTTGGATTCACAATTATAGTAAGAGGGGGGGTGAATCAATATAATGCAATTTCACACGATTAAATAATTCAATCACAATCAGACATCAATCACATTAGAGAATTGAAAATAATATATACATGGAACCCCATCCGGGATAAAATCATAAAACCTCTTTTAATTAATTTATTTATGTAGGCACCAACCTATTGTTACAATATTTGTAGGAACCACCTATAGGAGGCACCAATCCCCTCTAATTTGCAAGCACGAACATGCAGGAGACACTAATCCCCTCAAATTTAAGAGAACCAACTGCAAGAGACTCCAATCCCGTCATATTTACAAGCCCCAAATTTTTAGAGACACCAATCCCCTTAGAATTTTTATTTAGTCTATTTTGCAACAATTCATTTCAATCACCTTCTTTCTTTCTAATCTTTAATCTTGTTTTTCTTATTCATTGTGCTCTTCTGCAATTCTTTGTATACATCTTTGTCCTTCTCTGATTTTTTAATTCTATCTGAAATATTTTGCTTCACTAACTCCCTCTGTTGTTATCAATACTTTCATACCCCTCAATACATATGAAATCATTCATATATGAATTAATTTTTATGTGATTCTCTCTATGATTTGGTTCTCTTATTCACATCAACACACTACTCACAATGCACAACATTGCAATCTTCGTTTATTCACTCTCAATTTTATTTGGTGTTTTCCTGTAATTTTATTGATATTTCACTTTGTCCATGTTAAACCCAAGCTTCACTTTTACATGTACATGCTCACACTTTTACACTTACCTTCTCAATCCATTATTTGTCTATTTAAACCAATTGGAAAGCCTTAGCCCTGAACTTCCAATAGTTGAAACATGAGAGCATACGACCATGTGTCGTGGCCATGGTCTCAACTCACCACTCCAATAAATCCATTCTGGGTCATCTATTGAAATCATCCTTTGAGGACATCTAGATACATGAATATCTAATATACGTTCCATAGCCCTTTAGCTCCAAGTATTGAACCATTAAGGACTCGTGACCACATGCCATGAACTAGGTCTAAACACACCACTCAAGTAAAATTTTATGGTACAAGTGTGATAACTAAACCTGATAAATATATCCCTCTTGTTTTATTCCTTTACCTCTTCACAACCATACCTTGTGACCATGTCCTATACGTGGAATTGTGTCAGCTAGAACCTGAACCATCCATACCAAATATTGGAGAGTCAAATGATTTCCATAACCCTTTAGCTTCAAGTGCTAAACCATTAAGCACCCATGACCGCGTGCTTTGACCTCGATCTAAACACACTGTTGTGATATTTTGAAATTAAAAACATTTTTGTACTAGTATGATATAGGAACACAGTAGATAGATCACCAGCTAAAAAAAATTTCAACCTCTCTACCATTGACAAAACTTTCCTTGTCATACCAAACCACTACATACTAGATAGATCTATCTTTTCGTCCAATCGAGTACCCCGTTATAGGACCCACAAGGGTTGAGCCCTTAGCTCTTTATGACTATGGCCCATAACCACGACCATTTTCCATTTCATCCAAAACCAATAACAAGGGAAAAAAATTTCGAACCCGGCCCTGGCATGAGCCCCAAGACCTCTAGGTCTACCTTATTAATCCATTATGAAAGAATCACTGTCTACTACATGGTCCTTTTTCCATGTCATCTGCCATATTTCACCCTCTGACACTACCACATGTCACTTTATAAAGCCCTATTGGTTAGCCAAAACCTTCATCCATATGGTGCCATGTCATACCTCTACCATGTCATACCAAATATTGGCCTATCCTTTTCAATGTTTATACTATATAACAATTGATTCTTGGTGATTTGGAACCCTAGTATGGGTTCCCCACCATTACCATTTGTCATGATAATTTTATACCATGGGTCATCCACACATTGTCTAGTTGGTTACCAAAAAAGGTAAAAATTGAGTGCCATGTCTCGCCTCCTTAAGCCACCATATCATCAATCCTACCAGTTGTCATACACATCATATTTATTCCATGTCATACTAGGATGCTCAATCAACAAAAAATATGGTGCCCATTATGCTTAACATTGCTAAACCTATCCAGTGCCCACTAATCACAATTTAATCATAGATTAGTGAACATAATTAATAAATTAGATTTTGCAGAAAAATTGTTTTATTTTAGTGTTAAATATTTTCACCCTTACTTGTATATATTTGAACCACATGGGCTTATATACCAGTGCTACACCTTGGAAGAATATCGGGGGTGGTGTCGATGATGGCTTCCAAAAATAGTTATGGACCTCCCAATACCCCTAAAATGCTACCACATGTCCTGGAAGTTTACCGACTTGGCAACATATCAAACCCCTCAATCAATTAACTAGTGAGCATGTTAAGACCCCCTAAAATAAAAAGGGTCATTGATCTCTCTTCATGATTTAATAATGTTGAGGACTTCTTTGAACTTGATCATATATCCACTAAGGACTCGTCGTGACCTTGAAATTAATGACAACAAAATGGTTAACAAAGAGTGTATATTTGGATATAAGTGGGTTATTTCAAGCACATTTTTGGTCTAGAGTGGATATCAAATAATTGGTCTATTTTTTCAGGCCATCTCCCAAATTTTCATGCGTTTGTCCTGTTGTCCATTGAGATAATTGTAGTAAATAATCATGCCAAAGAATCTAAATTTTTTTGTTGTGTTTTATAATTTTGGAGGACCAATGTATAAGATTACTTTTAGCAAAATAGTTATTTATTAAATCTTTCAGATAATATCAGAAAATACAAGTAAGGGCTGCTTGTTTATCTCACACAGTGATTAAGATTTTGTAAATGGTTAAGTAGACTTATGTAAGAAGATATGATTATAAAATATTCAGATTCAATTCTTTAATTAATCATAAGCTTGAAAACCTTTAAACAATGTCTAAAAGTTTAACAAAATACATTTAACATTATCAAGATGCTGACAATTTATAAATGAAAGGGACTTACATCAACAAATTGTTAAGTAAATCATTCTTTATATTGATAATAACTTCAGGAGGAATTATAAGATAACTGAAATACAGTTAATCTCACCTAGTTATCTTGATAAAAATTAAACATATGAAGAGACAAAATGTATGAAAAGTGGAAAAACTCACAGAGAGAACAGAGTTGTATGAGACAAATTCATAATCCTTCTTCTATTATTGATAATCGAAAAACTTGTACAATTCTGCTTACAAAAATTCACTTATCCTAGGGTGAAACCCTTGATAACTCGAAATGAGAGTTATATATACTAATTTATAAAACTTTAGAAATATCTTAACTATTTACAATAATAGAATAAAGAATAATAGAAGAAGGATATAGATAGATGAAGTGTCTCTGTTTTCTTGGAAGTTGTTGATGACTTGGCCCCTTTTGATGGAAGTTGTTGAGGACTGGATCCTCAAAATATGTTGTGTTGGCATGTTGTAAAAATCACACTTTTACTCGATGGTCTCACAAAATTTATCCCATTGGTATTGACTTGGAATTTCTACACTCATCATCTTTCTGAAGATTTCATCTACCTCTGTATACCTATCGAAAGTAGGCCTCTGAATGAATAAATGTTTGATTTGATGTTGGATGATCAAATCAAACTGCAAAGCTTCTAGGAACGCTTTCCCTATAACATGTCCTTTGATACCTGAAAATTTTGACTTATATATTGCAATAGTATATAACTTCTTACATTAATCTTCTAATTTAATCAACTTATCATCTAATCCGACCAATCGTGGTTGTCCTTTGTGATTCAAGACATTAAATTTGGTATGAAATATTTGAAAAAAAGTATTCAAAGCTTCACATTTGGTTTGCAATTGGTTGATTAAATTTATTTTCTGTAAAATTGTCTTGATCTCCAAAATTGTTGCAGTTTTTTCCAAGATTTTGATCTCTTCCAACTCTTCTTTGTTCTTTGAGTTCAGAACCTTGATCATATCAGTAGCTTCACTTGGATGTTTCTTGAGATGTTCTTTCTTCTCTTCTATAGATGCTCTGCACTTGGTGATGAGCTCTTAATGTTCGAAGATAATATGTATGGATGGACATACCTTTGTCATAGACTTGTTGATGTCTTCCCAGATGTTCTACTTAGCTTCAACCAATGTTCCTTCCATTAGAGATTCACTCTATAATTATTTTACCTTAAGTCCTAACTGATGAGTCTTTTGCATTTCCTCCATGTATAAAGTATCATTTTTAATCTTCTGTGATTCTAAAATTTGAAACCTCTATTGTAACTTCTCATGTGCTTGCTTCTGAATAACCAAATCCTGTGCCAATTTTGTTGCGTCAGTTGTTGTCAAAGATGCTAAAATATCTATACCTGCAGAAGATGTTTGGGTTGTTGTATTAGGAGCAGTAGTCACTTGAAGTGTTGATTTCCCTTTCAGTAATTCTTCAATATGTTCTTCCATCTTTCTAATTTTCAAATTTTGATCAATGATCAATTTCAGCATATCCTCTTTGTTGTATTCATTCTCTACAATCTCCTTTGTCTGTGGATCTTCAGTTGAGGGTAGTTTGAGTTTTTTGCGCAGAGAAAAGACATTTGCCTTCTTATTTTTAATGATTTTCTCAACTGCCTTGGAGTCTTTTGGATCATACCCAACATTCATTACAAGGTCCTCCAAAGACTTCAGTCTGTTGTCTTTGGCCAATGAAGACAGTTTTTCAATCTTCAAATGAGATTGAAATTTTGATAATGCAGCCTTCAGTTTGGAGAGTGACAAGGCTGATGTTTTCATTTTTGAAAATAACATCTCTCCAAACTGTTTGTGCATATCCATTTGATCAATTGGATGGATCTGATTTGCATCAAAAGTGAATACCATCTTTTTGTACTCAACATGAGTTTTTGGAAAAGGAACTGTTGCCTACAAGAAGGCCATTTTTATCCTTCCTTTCTCACTGTCAAATGTAGAGAGAAGCCTATGCTGGGAAGTTGATGTTTGCTTTCAGAACTGATTATAAACATCAGATTTCAATGCTTCATTCTTATGCTTGATGTCTAAGAATCTGGAGAAAATATTTTGTTCTTTAGAGGAACTGGCATCAGAATGTTGGATAATATCCAGTGGTTCTCTTACAAGTGATGATGATGGAGGAATTTTAAGAACACTAGTCGATGTAGAAACTTCAATTTCTCCCAAATCTATAATCTCTTGTTGTTCTCCCTCTGAAAGTAAGGTGGAAGCAAGCTTTGGATTTTTTTGTTGCAAGATTAACTCCTTCAAGATTTCTTTGGCATGTGGAGGTTCTTCTTTGACTCTCTTCTGCTACTTACTATCAGGAACAGGGGTCTTCACATTTGAAGCTGAAATAACTTATTCATCTGCCTCCTAGATAGTTCCTTCAATCCATTCATCTTGATTCATATGTTTCTCTATTTTTGCTTTGGAGGTATGAGTGTAGGAAGTTGTCTTGAGTTCAACTCTCGGAGCATAAATAATGCCATGGGGGTCATAATACCAAGTAAAACTTGGTTGGAAACCCATTTTCTTTAACATTGGCGCATCTGCTTCAGCACCAACTGCTCTGGTATTGCAGATGAAGGAACCAATGTTTTCCTTGAGTTTAAACTGAGCTTTCCTCTTTCCTGAGACAAAATGTAGATCATCCATGTTAAACATTTTTCTGATGTACTCTAAGGAGAAGACTCTCATAGGGACATATCTTGGAATCTTATATGGTGGGAGTTCACAACCATATACCTTGATTTTTGTATGGTTTTGATATAGGTACCAATCACTAGTTTTATCCTGCTCACTAAGGTGCGGGATATTTTTCATTTCTTCCCCAATTCTGGGCTCTGATTGACTTGTAAGGATCTGCCTCACTGGGTGTATGAATGAATCTATGAACTCTGCAAAAGAATTTTTTGTTGATGTAGCCCTAACCAAATCTGTCTAGTGAATCATTGATTGATTCACTCCCTATGTATCCTGCTTACTGAAGTGGATAGTTATCATCTCTGTCTGCTGAAAAAGAAACATGTGAACAATTACAGAAGTATAATTGAACACGCCCTGTGTTGTAAAATTCATGAATTGTTCATGTATATTTTCAGCCAAGAATTGGTTGTAATTATACATGAACAATGGTGATGTATCTTTACTGAAGATGGATAATAACCCCATGATGGGTTCATCAACAGTTTGGTCATTTGGGTATCCTAACATGTATGAAAGAAGAGAGATGCAGTGCTTGGAAGCTCCAGGAAAGATTGAGGACGAGTATGGTGGACTTTTTCTTGGGAAACTCTACATCCTCAGGTAGAAATATCTCAAATATCTGGGCTCTCTGAGGGAATTTTAGATTGTGGTAAAGGTCCATGAGAGAAGCAAGTGAAAAATTGGAAATGGAATCAAATGAAGGAATGAGGAGCATTTGATTTACGGTTTATGGGGATATGGTGATCATAATTTTTCCATTTTGAGCCACCACTGATCTGGTTATAGGATCATATTTTGTTTGGCACCAGGAAATTAGATCAGGAAAAGAGTGGGTATGTGGAAAGGAAAATAGAGGCAGCATTGATTCCTAGAACCTGATAGGGTCTTGGTTATCTATGTGCTTTTTCTTTAACCACAGATATAGCTCATGGAAGTCAAATTCATAGTGAGAATCTGTGACTCTGAAGAAAGCATCTGTGAGGGTTATGAGATCAAGGTTGAGTTGTGGTGTTGCAACAGGGATTTCTTCTGAAACTAGATTGGCAACCTTTGAAACTGGGTTGGCAACCTATACTTATTCTGTCACATGTTTCTTCAATTTACTTTTAGGGATAGTTTTCTTTTTATTCTTGGCTTTGGGGGCCATGTTAAAAGGGATATCGACTGGGAGAAGAAATTTTAGGATCGAGTTGCAGAAAGGGTAACAGGGATTATAGAAATGGGGTCAGTGGTCGCAAAATGTTGGTGTTTGAGATAAAATGTAGAGGCAATAAGAATCGAACGAGAACGTAAAGTGATGAAATGGAGTATGTAAGTTATTTTATAGATTGTGCTCTGGGTTTTACGGTCTGGAATATGACCGTAGGCATTTAACGGCTCGGATGGGGGGTTTAATGAGTAACGGTGCAATAAAACGGTTCAGGAGCGGGCTTAATTGCCAACGGTGCATCAAAATGGCTATGGGTGGAACGTTGGAGGATAACGGTTAGGTGATGTGGTGGGATAATATTGGATGGGCGACCAATGGTTATGGCGCGGGAGGAAACAATTATGGGAGGCATAAAACCGCCAGTGGATTTCGGGGGGGGTAACTCTCGGTTTCCAGTTTTGGGGGAGGGGGTGTGAAACATTGTGGTGTTACCATGTCGTGAAATGCGGCAGTCATTAAAACCACACTTTGGACCCCCCCCCCCTGCCTTGCGTTAACGAGAGACGATCGGGGGGTCGCGAAGTGATCCTCTGCCATAGATCTGGAGCGGGTGTGAGATCCATCGTCCAAACATGTTGACGCTTTATTCCTTTTTATTTGACCCTTTTTTGTCGTGCAGTCGCTTTAGAATAAAATCAAATGATCGTTATATAATATCAAAATTAATAAATGAAAATTAAACCCCTTTTAAAGGATTTAACAATCACTAATTAATTCTTAATTCCTTTTGGCATTTGGCGCATTTAAACAGGCAGCCATGGTTTTATTTTTTTTATACACTAAAATCATTCACATTTTTTTTATTTTATTTCTTCCCTAACATTTTTTATTTTTTCCTTCTTTATTTAGGTCAAATCTATTCTAACATTTTATTCTGACATGGATGCACAAAAATATAATTTTTTCTAACATTTTTTAATTTTTCTTTTTCATCCATATCCTAACTTAGCATTTTTTTTTTTCAATTTTTAAACTACCATGCTAACTTATCAAAACCAAATAATGTTACAACGTCGGCTCCATCTAGGGATTGCTTCCCCCTGTGGGATGCAGAGAACAAGAAGTTCCATGTGCCTTCTCCTCAGGCTATGGAGTCTTTTCTGTAGAAAACAAACAGGCTTGAAATGATAAAAGAAAATGATAATGTGCAATCATGATGTAGGATCTCCTTTAGTACTGTATATAATGTTTTAGAAATTTTCCATTGACAGGCAGTGTTGAAAACTGTCCTTCCAAATTTTTTAGCACAAATGTGTTGTTTCCCTTTACCTTTGTAATGTTGAGTGGCCCAAACCATATATTTTAAAACTTCCCATACTTTCCTTTGTCTTCTCTCCTAGCATCCCATCTTAAGAATAAATATCCTTCTCTAAAATCTCTTTCCCTAGCCTTTCTGTCAAAAAGACTCTTCATCTTATTCTGATATTTCCTCAATTTGTATTGAATTTCATCTTTGTTTTCATTTAATTCAATAATCTGATTTATTCTTCTAGGGAAATCATAAGGTTCATCAGTATATTCTTGTAAAAACCTAAGCATAGGGAAAGCCAAATTTGTAGGAAAAATAGCATATTTTCCATAAACCAATTGGAATGGAGATTTACCTATTGATCTTTTGGGAGAAATCATGTCTGCCCAAACTGCATAGATCAGATGACTGTCCCAATTTTTCTTATGGTCTTCTAAAGTTTTCTTGGTCACCTTTACTAATCGCTTGTTAGATGATTTAGCAAGACCATTTCCTTGTGGATAATAGGGAGTTGAATGATGCAGTGAATTGTGGATAATAGGGAGTTGAATGATGCAGTAAATTGTGGATAAGGGGGAGTTGAATTTAGCAAGACCATTTCCTTATTTTATTTCTTCCCTAAATTTTTTTCTTTTTTCCTTATTTCCTTAAGGAAAATCTATTCTAACATTTTATTCTGACATGGGTGCACAAAAATATAAATTTTCCTAACAATTTTTAATTTTTCTTTTTCATCCATATCCTAACTTAGCATTTTTTTTTTCATTTTTTAAACTACCATGCTAACTTATAAAAACTAGATAATGTTACAACAGGTCCATGGTTGGTTCTATTTTTTATTTATGACAAAGGAGTGTTTCACATCCATTTATATAAAAAAAACTGGTTTTAGGGCCCTTCAATCCTATTCCTAAAAGTTTTGGAGGTGGGGTTCAATCCAAATCAACAACCCCAATCAACGGTTCAGTCAATGGATTATTATTTTGGGGTTTCCTCTATCCTTTTGGAACTTAGAGGTTATGGAGATTATTTGTGATCAAATTGGGAAATTATTAAGTTTGGAACATGGTTGGGAGTCAAATCCAAACCAATGTTGGGCTTAGATCTATGTTGAAGTGGATATGTCGAAAGGGTTTCTGGAGGATATGGAGCTAGTAAGATGAGATATTGTGTGGGTGTATAAATTATATTATTGGTGAGTTCCATTCACGTTTTTTAGATGCCATCATGTGGGACATCTAATCAAGGGCTGAAATATGCATTTCCCCCTTATAGAGAGGGAAAATTTTTTTTGGAAGTCCAAAATTTGGGTGGTAAAAGGTTCCAAGTCTATAGAGATAATTGTATCAGATGAATATTCTAAATTAAATATGGCCCTCACTACTCTTTTGGGTCTCATCACAAACAAATTGGAGCATTCATAGGATATACCCAATAATTTGGGTGTTATTTTTGGTGAATATTTGACTCTTCTAGTTGTTAATTCTAAGGCTCCCTAAGCCTCAAAGGCCTCCCCAGGGCCTCAATGGTCCCGCCCCCCATCCCTCCCACTTTCATTCCTTTCCCCTCCTTTAGGATCCATGATAAGGAAGGAGGATCCTCCTCTTCCCCCTAAGAGGATTTTGGGTCTAAAAAGTGTATATGGCCCTTATTCTCTAGTTTTTCATTCCCTTCCTCTCAACATAATGCTTATTTCTAACCCATACCTCGAATATGGGGACTCAGATAAGCCTAAATCCAATTCAAATCACTTCTTTAGGATGAGATTAATCTTAAAAGTAGAAGGAGCCTTTGTCAAGGGACTAGCCCTTGGAAACCCTGTTGGAACTCAAGTGGGAAGGGCATCTCACCTCTCGATCGCTCAGATGCAAACAACTAAGAATACCATAAGTGGGAAGCATACTATTATTGTCGAGGCCCTCAGAGCAAGGAGTGCTCGAGGCAATAATTCCTCATGATTTGATTGTATTTTAATGTGTGAGGAGTTAGAGGTACCCCAAATATGTTATCCTTGTTATGTAACCAAATCCCAAAAATAAAATAAAATATAGTTCAATGACTTGAAAATAAGCTTCTTCGAGGGGGAAACCTACTTTTATATCACATAAATGAACAATTATTGGATGATTCAAATGGAAAAACCTCTTTGGTATATAAAAGATTCTAAGGGTTAAAAATATAATTAGGGCCTACATAACAATAATAACGTAGGGGCAATAAAATAAAAATGTGGGGGATACACTAATATTATATGGACCTAACATGCCTCTCTCCTTATGTCGTCACTGCTAAAACACCCTCCAATAATGTCACTACATTTGAATTTTAAAGCCTTCTATCATTGTTGTATTTGATGTGTCGCCTTGATCATCAAATTCCATATCATGCTATTATATGTGTTTCAAGTGCTCTTGAGTGGTCTCAAGTTCCTTTACATTGATTAGAACATCTTTAGGTGCATTTCATGGTTGTAACATATTTTCTATTGTAAAATAACACTTTTGGGTCATAGTCATAAACACTTCACTCGTTGTACTTGGGGAATGCATGAAAAGTGGCATTTTGATGTATAATTATCATTTTTCAATCTATTATGATTTTTCTCTATCAATTGGTATGTTTCACACATGGTTTATGTCTAAAACTCATCATGTTCACCGCTTTTCCCATATCCCATACTTAGACAAATATTTGGTTTCAAAGCAAACCCATTTAGGCCAAGAGCGCATGA
This sequence comes from Pinus albicaulis, assembly GCA_034641835.2. NCBI lineage: Eukaryota > Viridiplantae > Streptophyta > Pinopsida > Pinales > Pinaceae > Pinus > Pinus albicaulis. The sequence goes on along the minus strand of CM076574.1, from coordinate 1,170,913,997 downwards.
GTGGACTTGAAGCCTTGATCGCGGATCCTTCTTTTTTTGAAAGTGTGCCATGCACCCTCCAAAAGCAAAAATAACGCTCCTTAATTCATCTCTCCCATTCATTTTTCTGAAATTCACCCTTCAAAAACCAAGCCTTCCTTTGAGCACACCCCTTTGACTTGAAGGAATGCACCCTCCTTGAGTGCACTCCTTCGACCTGAAGGAATGCGCCCTCCTTAAGAACACTCCTTCAACCTGAAGGAATTATCTCTCCTTGAGAGCACTCCTTCGACATGAAGGAATGTGTCCTACTTGAGATAACTCATTTGACCTAAAGGAATGCACCCGCCTTTAGTGTATGAGCACACTCTAAAGGCACAAAGCTTCCTCCTCCAGCCTTCAGACTTGTGCCATGCACCCTCCTTGGCCTCTTGAGTGCACGAATGCACTTCGAAGGCACGAAGCCTCACCCTTCACCCTTCATGAGTGAAAAATGCACTCCCTTTGGTTTCTTAAGTGCTGAGGACACTCTAAAGGCATGAAGCCTCATCCTTCAGCCTTCAGGAGTGCACCCTGCACCCTCCATCTTTCCCTTGAGCGCACAACACACTTGGGAAGCCTGAATCCTTTCCCTTCGTCCTTCAGACTTGCTCCATGTGGCCTACCTTGATTTCCTCCATCCCTTGACATATGAGCACATGTCAAAGCCCTGAACCCTCCTCCTCTCAACCCTTAATTCTTTCAAAGTGCACCAATGCACCCATAAGCTCCTTTTCCCACTTTTTAGCGCACTAAAAAGGCATGAACATAAATTTTTCATTAAACATGATAGAATAAGATATTTTCAGGTTGATGATTACTTTTCATGAGTGATTTTAGAAATAGGTGTTTCAGGAACAACATGGCGAGCTCACACGTGGAAGATCAGGTAAAGAGAAAAAACAAAGGAAGCATGGAAAGAAAAAAGAACACACTTGAATCTTGATGATAAAAGCACCCAAAATAATCCATCTGATTAATGATACTTTGGAGCATGAATTCATCAACGATTAAAGTAACCTGAAGAATGAAGACACAAGTGGCAGCCATGTTACCACTGAAGAAATTCCAATTCATCAGTCACTATTAGTCTCAGTCATGAAATATAGTGACATGTCATGTTTGTATCATATGATGATTTGAAAGTTGTAATGTAATATTGTAATCATTTTAAATACAAATAAGTGGTATTCCAAGAGTCATGTATGGACAAAAGAGCCATGGAAGTCCAGAAGACATGTAATGGCAAGAGTCAGATGTAATGGAAGTCCAAAATTCATAAGAATTCCAAAGGTCATTATGAGTTGGAAATTCAAGAGTCATGGGGATGTGAAAGGTCGTGCCTCAAGTTATAAAATGATCCTCATTACTCACGAAAAGGAATTTTAACCTTGGCCTCTCCCATAAGGCATTAAAGAGACATATTTTGTACTTTTGGGAGCAAGTAGTGGCTCTAATGCTCAAATATTGGAGCTAGTGGTGTTCATTATATTTATTTATCATGGGGTTTTTTCTTAATACTTGAAGCCTTTTGGCCAATGCATTTTTACACATGGATTGTGGATGTTTCTAATACTATAATTTTAATGTCTATGATTCATGTTCACTTTCACATGTATTGAAGTAATTGAATTATTTCAGTGACTTTAGTGCTTAACTTGATTAGAAATGCATTGGTTGTAATGATTGTCGCATCTATATGAACTATTTCGATTGATTTTAGATGAGTATTTCTCATCTACATGTGTCTCCATTAGGGTAGTACTATTAATTCTCTATTAGAGACTCATTTTATTTCCCCCCTTGTGGTAAAAAAACTTTGATGTATCTTCAATCAAACATTAACAAGGCACACTCGCTGGCTCATTTAAAAGCACCTTAACACTTTTCTCTCGTGCTAACAGCTAAATCCAAGGCATATCTTTAAGAAAATGGTGGTTGGGCCATATTCTGGTGGGGCCCCTACTCCAAACGGTGTGAGTTATAATTGGTACTTCACATCTGGGAGACCCCCTTGGTTTACGAATTTCCAATGCCGTCAATAGTTGGCGCTAGAAGGAGGGCCAAACAGCAAGTTGTGTCTGTTGCGTTTGTTTGAATATCTTATCTTAAATGGCTCTTTCCAAAATCAAAATACCAAAGTGTTTTTCTAACCTACCTCTTCATAAACTTTTAATCTCGATGGAACTCTTTCATTCCTTGTCTCAATTCAAGTTTAATGGTGAGGGTGGTACATTTCTATCCAAGCACATAAATTATTTTGTTGGGTTTTGTAAATATATTGAAGTTGATGATGAATATGTTATGTTTATTTTGTTCACCCTCATTCTTTAAGGTCATGTTAATCAATGGTTTCATACCTTACCATTCGCTTCCATTCATTATTTTCTTTAATTTCTTAAGGATCTTCATCAAGCATTTGATTGGTATGATTACCGACTCGGTGTTTATAAAAGAATAAATCAACTTAGAATGGATCCTGATGAATCAAATGATGATTTTGCTAAAAAATTCCTCCACCTATGTTATGAGTTTATTGAAGAAGATATGGATTGGGATTTATTTAAGAAAAAGTTTGAACATTTAGTTTAGAAATATTTGAATCAGTTTGACTATAAACCTCTAGATGTTACTTTTCTCCAAACTTTTGGAAACTATGAGACACCCCCAATGTTAGAGGAGGATCCTATTGTTCCTTTTGTTCCTTGTCCTCCTCCTTTTCCAGTACAGATTTGGGTTCCTCTTTGTGATAAATTTGATGATGAGAAATCTACAAATAAAATTCCTAATCCATATTCTCAACCATCATACATTTCCCATTATATTTATCTCACTGAGGATAATCTGGAATGTTTCATGAAGCCGATGGTGAATATTAGTCCCTCCATTCCACCAGATGGTATTAAAAATCATAACTCTAGTCTTGAATTTTATTTTGATTATTTTCATCCTATATCACCTCTTTCTCGTGATCCCTTTCCCCTTGATATGCTTGATCAATCTCTTACACATATAAAAAATGATCAAGTGCAAGGTAATCATTATTCACAGTTAGAGGAACAAGAAGTTGAGGATTATCTTGACTTTTCTTTTCTTTTTCAAAATCCTCGATGTCAATATAATGCTCTCCCATCCTTGGTTGGTTGTGAATCTAAGAATATCAGTGGTGGATTAAATCAATTTAACTTTATTAATCATTCTGAAGTCTTGGAAAACCTTCCTTTTGCTAAGTTTGACTCAATTATTGTATGTAATGATGGTTTCCCTGATGCACCTATTGATCTTTAAATTTCTCAAGAAAAATTTATTTTGAAATATTTATATCTTGAATCTAATTCATTTAATGAAGGTGTTTTTATTGAAACTACATCTTCACCTCACTATCCCTTATGTTCCACCTTTTGTAAGGCATTAACTTGTGATGGGGATACTTCATCTAATGAGTTGGATTTTTAATTTACACATGGTGGTAAGATCATTCATGATGAAGAGGAAAGTACTAAAATCATCAAGCATTCATTCCATTCATTAACATTTCCAGTCTTGCATGAGGATAATTCCTTAGTATAGGTTACTCATGAAATTTTTTATTCATCCTCAAAGGTGCAATCAGAAGAAATTTATAACTTGGGTAATATATTTGTTAAAGATGTAAATTTTGATCAAATCAGTAATGTAGATGGTTTCCAACTTGATACTATTAATCGTGTTTCAATTATTGATGGTAGTTGTCCACATACCATGCATGATCTGACTCAATCTTCAAAACGTAATTCTACAATTCTTGAAAGTTTTGAGACTCGTCAGGGAGTTGAGGCACTTCAACTTCAGTTGATGGTTATGTCAATTTCTCACGACTCTATTAAGGCCCCTGAACTAAATCATATTTGGACATCCTCACAAAATTATTTCCTTTGCATGATTTCAATGGATGTAAATTCCTTCTTGAAATAATTATGGTATTCTAGACATAACTCTTTTGACTTTCAAGATTCAGTTTCTAATCAGATTGAAAATTTTGTTTCAGTCAACTTATATTCATGCAAATCTCTTGAATCTTACTTGGGTTTGGAGTGTATACATTCCATGAATATACAGATTCATGTATTTTATCATTTTAATTATTATCATCGACCAAAAGATCCATACCTGTTAGATACTTTTGAAAATAATCAGCTCCTAGTCCTTCTTGTGAATGTTATAATCCAACTAGATCTCCTCTTGAATGTTAGTGAATGCTTATGTTATTTTCTTAATCAAGTTCCTCTTTGTAGAAAATCCACGTAGATTCAACTAATAATTTTAATATGATAAAACATTATACCTAGGTATACTCTACCAATTGCGGAAACCAATTTAGATATTGAAATCACAAAACATGAAAAATAACTAATTTCAATCGCATATACAAATATTTATATGGGTAAATCCTTGGCTAAAAATCTCGCTATTTGTATATTTCATAAGCCAAAGAATATGAGAATATTACAATTATTTCTCCAAGTTGAGAAACCTATGCTCTATCTCTATCTGTCTCAATGATTCCTAGACAAGCCTGGTTCAATACTTAACCAATTTTTGGCTTTCCCAAGTCCCTATTTCCTTGCGCATTTTTCTTGGGTAATTAGGCCCTATTAATTAGGGAAATTCCCAATCCATACTGTGCAATCCATTAGGGGCCTTCCTCTGATTTCATGCACCACCTCTACAATTCAAAAAATTATACAACTGATGTACATTGCCTTTGAACTCCAATCTCAACTGGGTCTACCTCTGAACTGACATGTATGAGTTACTTATGAGTGAATTTTTAGTTAACTTGTTGAACACATGAAGCGACACCCCACTATTTAACCTCCTTCTAGTTCCTCCATCACTCAAAACTAGTTTAACTGAATTTAACTCAAATAATTTGAGTTAATTAATTACAACTCAAAATAAACTCAACCAAGGCTCCTATAATGTAGGAGACACTCTACATGCCTCTAGTTTGACCCTCAACTATAATTAACTGAACCAACTAAGTCATAATAACTTAGTTAACTTATACAAGTTGTCATGTAATGTGGAATTACAATTTTATTCTAATTTAATTCAAGTGAAAATTAAATTAGAATCATTTCTTGGTGCCATTTTCAACACTCCCTCTCAGCAAGAAAGGGATTGTTTGATACCCTGATCCTGCCTCTATGGAACTCAAATTTGTCTCTTGGAAGTTTCTTCATCAATATGTATGCACCCTTATCCTCTTTAGGAATATAATCTAATAGCATAATCTGCCTATGCACACAATTTATGAGATGGTGATACGAAATGTTGATATGCTTGGACTTAACATGAAAAATTGGATTAACCGAGTGTTTGATGCAACTCTGTTTATCACAATAAATCACCTTTGGATCCAAATGTTGACCAAACAACCCAACAAGTATCTTCCTCATCCATATAGCCTCACAAATTTCTTGACTAGCAGCCATGTACTATGCTTCTGCTGAACTGAGTGCAACTGATCTCTACTTCCTTTTGTACTAGAAAATTTTTGCTGACCCAATACTGAAGATGCCCCTTGATGTTCTCTTCTTGTTGAATTGACTCCCTTCCTAATATTCATTTTTTAAGCCTTGAAGATTCACTCCCTTTTTTTGTATGTACCAAAGACCAAATTGAGTGGTGCCTCTGAGGTATCTCAACACATGTTTGGTTTTCTTGCAAAAAACCTTGGTTGTCTTAACCATAGCTTGACTAATATGGTTAAATGCATAACACATGCTCGGTCATGTGTTCACCAAGTAAATGAGTGAGCCCATTATCTCCCTATAAATGGTAGCTTCTACCACTTCACCTGAAGTAGCATCTCCCTTCATCCAATTCCCTGCTAGAGGAGTCTCCATGGGTTTTTTTCTCTCCATATGAAACTTCTACAGTATATCATTTTCATACTTGCCCTAAGAGACAAACAGTTCCCCATCTCTTCTCCAAATTTCCAAACCAAGGAAATAATGTTAGAGCCCCATTTCCTTCATCTTAAATTCTCTTACAAGATCCTCTTTGAAAGAAATGATCAGCTTCTCATCACTTGTTAGAATCAATTCATCGACATATAATACTATAACCAATAATTTATCTTCTACCACAATATGGTAAAGGTTTTCATCTGCTTCACTTTTGGTGAAGCCCAATTCAGTGAAATAGTTTCCGATCATGGTGTACCAAGCATGGGGTGCATGTTCCAATCCATACAATGCTCGCTTGAGTCTGCACACATGTGAATCTCTGTTGAAGGTCTCAAATCCTCCCATTTTCTCCATGCACACCTCTTCCTCAATCACTCCATTGAGGAAAGTTGTCTTTAGATCCATCTGGTGTATTTTCCATCCCATCTGTGCTAAAAGTGAAAGGATGTATCTGATTAAAGAGTACCTTTCTACTGGAGAAAAGGTCCCCTCGTAATCTACCCTCTCTACCTGAGATAAACCCTTGGCCACAAATATGGACTTGTGTTTCTCCACACTCCCATATGTTTCTTGATTCACCTTGTAGATCCACCTAGATCCTACAACTTACTTGTCCTCCGGTCTTGGGAAAACTTCCCATGCATTGTTTTTGATAATTTATTCATACTCCTCAACCATGGCATCAACCCATACTGGTTGTTGCATTTCTTCCTCGAATGAGGATGGCTCAATCTCTACACTCTCGCTCATAAGAGACATGTAGCCAGTGTATCTATCTGGAGACCTTCTCTATTTGTGATGTGATGTGGGTGCTCCCACATTCTCTCTAGCATCATTCATCAACCTGTCAGCATCTATGGTGCACTTCCTTCCATATATAGATGTCTCTTCTTGAGTGGGTGCTTCCACTCTCTGCTCCTCTTCTTGTGGTTGCTCCACATTTTGAGGTTCTTCTTTTGGAGCTAATAGATACTCAACTTTATGCATCTGAAGCTCCCTCTCTAGTGAAATTTGCATGGAATTTCCTTCATTGAATTTCACCCGATAGTTGTAAGCTGTATCAGTGTTCCCCACAAATATGCCAAACTCAGTTGTTGGTTCTATATTTTACTGTGCATCTTTGGTAACATGAAAATAAATTGATGAACCAAAAATTCTAAAGTGCGCCACAATTAGCTTCTTAGCGGAAAAGGCTTCTTCTGGTGTACTCGTCCTGAGGATCCAATGGGAACTTTTGTTCTACACGTGTACAACTTTGTTACATGCTTCTGCCCACAAGTGAAATGGTAGGCCCTGATCATGTAACATTTCCCATGCAATGTTCTTCATTTCTTTAACCCCATTTTATTGTGGGTTATGAGGTGCTATCAACTCTCGTCGAATTCCTTCAAATGCATAGAATTTATTGAATTCATTCGACACATATTGATGGTTATGTCAGGTCCTCACTATCTTGACATGATTTCTAAACCTGGTTGGATTCTGTGGAAAATGGAAACAAGAAATATTGAAAATGTCCCCTAGAAATGGAACCCAAGGGGGCTTCTGATTTAATTTTCCCTTAATTAAATTAGAATAAATTTTCAATTCGATCTCATAACAACTTGTAAGTGTTAACTAAGTCAAGAAGACTTAGTTAGGTCAATTAATTTGAGTTGTATGTCAAAATAGAGACATGTAGATTCCACTCAAATTTTTAGGGGGTTCAGTTACAGTTATTTGTGATTTTCAATTAATTAACTCGATTATTTGAGTTAAAATAATTTTAACTAGTTCTAATTGAGAGACGAGCTAATGATAGGTCGAGTAAATTAAATATGATTTAATTCATAATTAGTGGTCAATAAGTTAACTAATAATTCCTTATAAATTTTTATTGCATTGAATTTCTAAGGAAGGCCCAGTTGAGATTGGGGTTAAAGGGAAGATAACTATCAGTTGTATAATTATAAATTTGTACAGGTCATGAATGATGTCATCAGGAATCCTTAAATGAATTGCACAATCAATTCTTTGGAATTTCCTTATTAATAGGGCCACAATTCCTACAAGAATGTGCAAGCATGGCTGGTCAAACAGAGGCGTAGAATCGGTTAAGTATTGGACCAATTTTTCCTAGTAGATCATAGTGAGACAGTCATCAGAGTCCAAAGATTTCTCAGTTAGGGAAATGGCATTTTATTGTTTCATGAGCTTGAATTTATGAAATATACATATAGCGGGGTTTTCAGTAGTTTCTTTCCCCAGATACATCTTGTGTTGTGAGATCGATAATTTCTTTCTCTTACTTGTGATGTGATTGTGCAATCGAAATTGGTTTCCGCAGTTTGTAGAAGTGATTCAGTATTTTGATTTAGTACATTACAAGATTAGTTGAATATATTTAGATATTTATAAATGGTATCAGAGTAGGAATCACAATAGAAGAGAAGAACCAGAGTTTTTTTTGAACAGGTACATCAAAATTGCATATTTATTCTTCAGGACCAGTAGCAGATCAAGATGTATTTCAATGGCTTGAGACTTGAATATGCCTTTGAGGTAAATTAGAATTACATAGCATGGAAGGATAGGATGGAAGCAGTGCTAGAGGACATCAGACTGAAAGAATTCATGGACGGTGATATTCCCTAGCTCGTAGTAGCATATTCTCAACTTCTTGATGGATGGAAGAAGTTCAAGGTAGAAAAGGAGAGAAGGGAATTATTAGAAGGAGTTTGGGATCATATTTTCTCAAGCCTCCATGGAAAGGAAACTCCATATTCTATGTGGAAGGCCTTAACATATATGTTTTATAATAACAGCGACCACGGGAAGGTGGTGTTGAAAGACAAGCTCATAAAGATCAAGATGGAGGAGGACAACACGATACCAAATTACTTGATGAAGTTCACTTAATGTCGATATGAGCTTGGAAGTGTTAGTGTGATAGTATCCTAGGATGATTTGGTGATCCTAGCACTTCTAGACCTTCCCAAGAGCTGGCATAGCTACTAGGACTCAGTGAATGGGAGGGAGAAGCTACCAGAGTGGGAGCTATTGTGGTCTGACTTGGTATAAGAAGAGATAAGGGGAAGCACTAGAGATGGGACCTCTTACAATGACAAAGAAGAAGATTTTGCATTATTCAAAAAAGGAAAGAAAGCCAAGGGAAATAATTCCCAAGGTGAAGAGGGCAAGAGAGACTATTCCAATATCAAGTGATTTCACTATCACGAGTACGGGAACTATGCCACAAAATGTACACAGAAGGCAAGCAAGAAGGAGCCTGTAGTTACAGTAGCAGGTGAAGCTCTAGCTTCACAATTCGAGCTTGATTTTACTCTCATTGCATGTATGGACAAATCTGTAATGGGATGCATGTGGTATTTCGACAGCAGTGCCTCATTCCATATAAAGGGTAATAGAGATCTCTTCAGTGACTTGGAGAAGAAGTACCTCCAACAGAACATAGAGTTTGTAGATGATGAGAGGTATAGTGCGAACGACATAAGTATAGTTACCTTTCAGTGAGAGACTGGATCCCCTCTCAGACTCAAAGATGTTTTGTTTATTCCAGGACTAAATAATAATCTTGCTTCCATAGTGGTATTAGAAGACCATGTCTATGATGTGATATTTAGAAAAGGAAATTTTTTCCTTAGACACGTCACCACAGGACGGGTGAAACAAATCAATTTGCGAGTCAAGAATGTGTATGCTCTCGAGATCGAAGATGCATGCAAATATTTGAGGAGAAAATCAAAGGTTAGAGACTTGGTGTTTGAGAGGGAGCATAAATTACCTCTCAACATGCAGCCTCAGAAGAAGCCTTAGAAGGTTGTGGAGAAGAGACAATTGGAGAAGAATAGAGGAGACCGAGTGGAGGAATCCACTCAAGCATATACCTCCAATAGGGAGAAATTTTGAGCCATGTGGGCAGAGGGAGCACATGCATCCATACCTTTAACTGAGAGGTGGGGCAATGTGAAGTCATAATCCCAAGAGAAGAAATTTTGGCAGGGTCCATTAAGATGTCCTGTCTCATGGATCAGTACCTGCCTACAGGGGGGCCATAGTACACAGTAGCAATATGGATCAATAATGATTGATGCAATCAAATATCATAGTGGTAGATGTCAGATACTAGAGCACATATCAAAGTTGGCAGTAGTACAGATGGCACATATGCAAAGTCAGCAGCAATGCAGAGTTTTCAGTAGACAGTGTGGTAACTATTAGTAGTCAGAGACTCTGATGATAGATGCATCATATTAATTCAATTGGGATGCTTTTCAGTTTCAAAAGTTGCAGGAGAAACAACACTAGAGAGAAGTGTTACATGTAGAACATTCCAAAGGTATCATATTAGGATAGATTTAATTCCTTTCTTCTTGAGAGGGAGTGTTGAAAATGGCAACAAGAAATATTGAAAATGGCACCTAAGGGGGCTTCTCATTTAATTTTCCCTTAATTAAATTAGTAGAAAATTTGTAATTCTATCTCATAACAACTTGTAAGTGTTAACTGAGTCAGGAAGACTTAGTTAGCTCAGTTAATTCAAGTTGGAGGTCAAACTGGAGGCATGTAGAGTCCACTCAAAGTATTATGGGGTCCAGTTACAATTATTTGTGAGTTGTAATTAGTTAACTCAATTATTTGAGTTAAAAACAGTTTAACTAGTTCTAACTGAGAGATGAGCTAGTGATAGGTCTAGTGAATTAAACTTTATTTAATTCACAATTAGTGGTCAATCAGATAATTTATAATTAACTATAAATAGTTGTTGCATGTTACTTCTAAGGAAGTCCCAGTTGATATTCGGGTTAAAGTGAAGATAACTATCAGTTGTATAATTAGAAAATTGTGCAGGTCATGCATGAGGTCATCAGTAAGCCTTGGAGGAATTGCGCAATCAATTATTAGGAATTTACTTATTAATAGGGCCACAATTCTTCCAAGAATGTGTAAGAAGGGTTTGTCAGACATAGGGAGAGAATTGGTTAAGTATTGGACCAATTTTTCCTAGATCAGAGTGAGACAGTCACCAGAGTGCAGAGGTTTCTCATTGAGGGAAATAGCAATGTATTGTTTCATGAGCTTGAATTTATGAAATATAAAGATAGCGAGGTTTTGATCAATTTCTTTCCCTAGATACATATTGTGCTATGTGATTGATAATTTCTTTCTCTTACTTGTTGTTGTCGACAATTGTTGTCGCTCCTAGAGACAGCCTAGAGTTGCCATAGACCAGTGCCTAGGACATCTTATCATAGCAAGGAGCGCATAATATAATCTTGGGTGTCAATCCAAAAGCTCTCCTGCTATCTCTTGTAAAACAAGGAAATGGATTTAAATGGGACCAGAATTTACAGAAACTACCACAGAGAAAGTAATGTTGCAGAGGCAAGATGCAAAGATCCAATATAAAAGCATCAGACAGTTAAGAGACAATTTACTGTAAAGAGGGCCGATTCAAGTAATATGCCACAGAAATAAAATATCAGAAGGTGGGTGTGGTGAAAGAAACATTAAGAAGATATTAATTAACTTTGGACTGGTACCCAGATACACAACAGAAGCATGCATGGGCTTACCAATCTAAGAATCCGTACATGACAATGGCGTTTTAAAAGCACCCTCCCAAAGCAACTAATATAGCATAAATATGTATGAAATGAACATGGAACAGTATGTCATGCCTGAGCCATATTTAAAGCGCTTGACTGATTTAAGTATGGGCATCAACTAGGATGAATCCTTACCAAACCAATGAGCCATTCGCATTCCAGTGACATGACACAAGAAGATGGATGAAATGGAATTTTATATTAAACACATTAGAGAAAGTTACATACTATGGAATACCAAAGACCAGAATCCTCTAAGACAAATATAACTCCTCCTCACTTAGACCCTACGGGCTCTGAACCTTCATACAAGAACTATTACAAAATGTATACAATATGCCTTTCACTGCACAAATTTCTGATAAAATTCTGGAACCCTTACAATGTCTTTTTTTGGCGCTTTATAGGAGAGACAGAAAGCTCTAGAGAATGAAGTAGTTGGCGCACATTAAATTGACTCATTAAAACAGATTGGTAAGAAATACCCGCCTATGCTGTTTGGCAGTGTTAGACTGCTGTAGGTACTCTACTGCTGCTCTATGGAGTAAATGCTATAGGAGTAGATTTTTCTGGAGATAAAATATGAGAAATAAAATATGAAACATTATGTACTTTTCTGAGAGAAAAATATATTTAAGTGCAACCTAGAGGATCTGATTTTAAGCACTTGTACTCGTTGCCTTCTGGACGTTGGATTGCCATTTAAAATCTTCGGTGTTGGGCGTTGAATTCCTTAATCTTCTGTTGGTATTCTTTACAGTGTTATTAATGTTTTCATCTACCAGGACCTGCCCCTTTTGAATTGCCCTGAGAGGTTTGATGAATTCCAACCCTCTATAATGGAGGTCGTGAATTATGATGGCTCTTCAGTGCCTGAAACCTATAAAAACCACAAACATATTAAAAGAAAGCAGACAAAGGTGTGGCGAAGGCAGCGGTGACCGTGAAAATGGTGATACATACTGGAGCGTACTGGTGAGATGGTGCAGGGTGGTGGAAATATTACAGGGTGGCAACAAAAGCGTATCGCGACTATGAAAATGGTGCAAAATGCATAGGTGAGCGTTGGCAAATAGTATCAGCTTCCACACATAAAAGTAACCCTCGAGGTGAAACATATAAGCGGATATTGGATAACACGTAGCACGGTGACGTGGAGCACAGACTATGGGGCTTGGTCAACTGTGAGGGTCAAGCAGATCTCAACCATCCAATTTTGACGTCGATCTATGGCGAAGGAGGCATCTGGGAGCAAGGAAGAGGTGGGCCAAGGGCGACGCAGATGGGACTAAAAGCTGTGCAACTTTGGAGGACAAGAGCCGTTGGATCGAGTGCTCAAGATCGGAAGGCTTATATGAATTTCGCTGCACGTCTTTGTCCGGGAGTTAATGTGCAGGAGAAGGCGGTATTGAGGCCGTACTCAGGGACACTTATCACGCGATCTGTGGAATCGTTGGCTCAATGGGGAATACTGCTTGCCTTGGGTAAGCGGTGCGAAATAAATAGGCTGGTTTGAATGCGCGGGACCACCATGACAAATAAGATTCCAATCCGTTGATTTGTATTTTGATCCAACGGTCCAGGGCACGTGCGATAGACGTATTCATTAGGCGCCTTTTGGACTTAACCTTTGGTCTTGAGGCACGGTTATGCGGACAATGAGATATAGGGGGTCACGGCTAAAGGGGCTGGACATTTCGTGACTTTAAACATGCATTTGCGGCACTCACTAACACGTTTTAAGGGGCGGAAAAGGCGACGGTCAACAAAAATGAAGTTCGTAAGCCATGATAGGGGACTTGAAAGCTTCATGAGGAGTTAAAGACCAAAAATTTAAATGAGGAGCTGACATGGACAACAATTGTTATGAGATTGTGCGATCGAAATTGGTTTCCACAATTTGTAGAAGTGATTCAGTATTTTGTTTTAGTACATTACAATATCAGTTGAATCTATTTATATATTTCTACATATTCATTTTTCCCTTATGAGGGTCCCATCCTAATTTTATCACATTAGTCGAAAATTTATCTTTAAAAAAACCTCAGGATCATCAAAAGGAATTTTTTGAATCTCATGATCCAATCCATCATCAACTAGAAGCATCTTAATTAGCAAACCCATTTGCTAAAATCAAGTTTTGACTCTCTTGATGTTTGCTAAGAAAGACAATACAAGTGCAGGTACATTCACAAGGAGCCATTAAGGTTTTTTTTCTTATGTTTTTCATCAAAAAGGCAAGGTGGTTGGTTGAGTAAAATCAGGTGACATGACACATCTCTCTACATCTACACAATACCTTTTATCTTTTGTGCAAGATATTAAAGTTCTTATATTTTCTGTTGCAAATTGTATTATGTCAGTTTTCATTACTCGTATCCTTGTGATTGCATGTCAGGAGAAATTATTTTGGCTTCACTGGAAATATCATTACACTTAGCCTTGACCTTTCAGCTGATTAGGATAGGAATAAGATTTGTTTCATTTAATCCCTCTTGCATTTCATTCACCTTCTTTCCTACTCTCCATATACTATTTGCATTTGTTTTTTTCTATAATGTTTTTGGATTCAGTCTCCTTTTTCTTTGTCTCTTGTTTCTACTTTTGGTTTTGTATGTATTTCCTTTCATGTTTTCTTAATGATACCTTGTGTGAAAGAGTGCATTTCCCAAAATAATTTTTGGTATAATAAAAGAGAAGTGTGACAACCACAACACTTGGCTTTCTATTTTTCTCCTTTTTTTGGGAAAATTCCAAAGGTTGAGCTAAGTTCGATTGGAAAATATGAATCGTCCAATAAGAGAACCTTGAGGGAACCTATTAAATTTATGCCTATGCTAGTATCTAAGCTACTCAACTTGGTATAAATATACTTGTGTGTTAACTCTTGTCTAATCTAGTAGAGATGGGATAAGGGGAAAATCTAAAGCAAGCAAACCAATATCAGAGGTTTTAAAATATTTATTTGAAGGGGAAACCTACTCTACTGTCAATGAATCAGGATCCCTCTTCTAGCTGTTGAAAATAATAAGTGTCAATGCACAGTTCTATTAAATAAATAAATAAAGGGTGAAAGAATAATGGAGGTGGTGAATATATCTCGAACAAATTCAAAGACTTCTGTAGCAAAGAATGAATTCAAAGAGAACTCATAGCGCCTCATAACCCACAGTAGAATGGGGTCGCGAAGAGGAAGAACAGAACGATCATCGGTGTTGCACGAGCTATGTTTGAGAAGGAGCTACACTTGCATGCAAAGGAGGAACTGCTTGTTCCCAAATATGAGCCTCAAGATGTGGATCAACCACAGGAGGAAGATCATGGAGTGGTGGAGTCCACTCACACAGAGCCAAACATCAGAACTGCCAGAAGGCATACCACAGAAGTTGAGAGGTTGAAGCTTGATGCGGCATAGAATGTAGGAGCCCCTACTTCACAGCGCAGACAGAGACAATATCCTGACCGATTCACTAGATACATGGCTCTCATGAGAAAATTTATTGTGAAAGAGCCATCTTCTTTTCAAGAATCAGCGTAGGAGCCCACATGGGTAGATGCAATGGTGGAGGAGTATGACTCCATTTTCAAAAACAGTGCTTGGGAAATTGTTCCAAGGCCAGTTGATAAATCAGTGGTAGGTTCAAGATGGATCTACAAGGTAAAGCAAGCTGCTTATGGGAGTGTTGAGAAGTATAAGGCAAGATTTGTTGCCCGGGGCTTCTCACATATCAAGGGGATTGATTATGAAGAAACATTTGCACCTGTCGCATGGTATTATTCCATAAGGACCATCCTTGCTCTCTCAGCGCAGATGGGTTGGCACATTCATCAGATGGATGTGAAGATTGTGTTCCTTAATAGGATCATTGAGGAAGAAGTGTACATTGAGCAGCATTTGAGAGCTTTAGCAGTGAGTCTCATGTGTGCAGACTCAAAAGAGCGTTGTATGGGATCAAGCAAGCACCCCGTGCTTGGTACACTCACATCGACAGCTAAGTCATTGGACTTGGCTTAACCAAGAGTGAGGTAGATGCAAACCTATACCAGATTGTGGTGGAGGGTAAGCTTTTAATCATTTTTCTTTATGTTGATGATTTAATACTGACTAGTGATTAGCAGCTGATACACTCATGCAAGGAGGACCTTGAAAAGGAGTTCGAGATGAAGGATATGGGCCTCCTTCATTATGTTAGTGTCAGCCTTTGCAGCCTTCCTCCAGTGATCAAACATGCTCTTACAAAGTGATCTTAAAGTGTCAAGGTCAAATTTTGTCATTTCAATGAGTCTTCAAGCAAAATTTGGTCACTAGGCATTAGGTCTAGGGTTTGTTTTCACTCTTTTCAAAGTTGTCCAAATGACGGTCCATGTCACCATTCAGCTGAGTGTACCATCATTCAGAGGGTTTTCATCATCATTTCAGGTTCCAAAGAGTCATTTTACACCTTGTTCATGCTTCAGTTGTGCCTAGGTAAGGTCCATTTCCCTCTCCTAGGGTTTTGGAGGTAATTTCTCTTGGATGGTCAAATCATTAGAAAAAATTGTATCCTGATGTTCATACACCTTCCCCTATCATTAATGTACCTTATTAAACACTTCTCATCACTGAGATCCCCCAAATTCCTCATTTTTGCACAAACCCTAGTTTCTTGCCACAACTTGGCAATTTTCTAGGCTAGGCCTGTGTTTTTCCCTTTTGGACCCCTTCCCCTCACTCAATCTCTGAGATTCCACTTTCCCCTACTTCCTAACATCTCTCCATACTTCCCAAAATTTCCCCAAGAATTTAGAAGCCCCTTATCCCCTTCATTTCGCTTCATTTCGACAAAATCCCTTATTTCACACATCGGGATAGGTTTCACTAAAATGATGTTTCAGAGAAATAAAAGATGAATTTTGGAAAACTGAGAGCGGTTTTTGTACACCACATGCCAAGGAAGAAAAACCTCCTTCACTTTTTACACAGGTGCAATGGTTTTGGAGAAATGTCAATAATACCGTTGCCTCAGGAGAATTGATGCACCTGGAGGAAGTAGTATTGGGAGATTTGATTTTTGACAAGGTAAATGAACTCCAAATTGACAAATTCCACTTGGGTTGGAAATTATACTCCAAGATATTTCCAACGAGCTATCACACGCCCAATTTGGACACCGGGAAGGCCTCCAAAAGCCTCCTGCAAAATGCACTATGTAGCGCGCGGCGAATACAAAGAGCGCGTGGCGCATTGAGCCATCAAGCTAGAAATTCAGCCAAACTCTTCAAATTTTCAAATCCAATTCTTGTGAGATATTTCTCAAGCTATACAAACCATTTGAAACAAGTTATTTTCACAAATTTCCAAAGCAGAGGTCGAATTGGAGTGTTGAAGGGTGAAAAACTTGTTTTGGAGCCGTGGAAGTGAATTCATAGTGCGCGCGGCGCATACAAGTGGCGCGCGGCGCACTGGACCACAACAGCCTGTGCATTTTTGCACGCGCGCGATGCATACACAGCGCGCGGTACACTGGGCATGCGCGTGGCGCATAGAGCTTCAAGGCTAGAAAACTTCACTCCTTCACCCAGATTCATGCCAAATCACTTCATTTTGCCTGCAAGTAAGTTATTCATGCCTGCTTAGTGAATCATGGACATGTTATGGTGTTTCGAATGTGGAAAAACAAGTATTTGATATGGTGAGAATTAAACCCTATATTCATTGCAAATTCACTTCATAGGGTTTTGAAACAAAGGTTAGTGATATTGTGGGGGTTTCCAAACTGGTGTTATTGATATATATGTTCATGCCATCTACTGTCAGTGGTGTCCCTGCTTATTATTTACCTTAGCCTCACGCTCTCTCTTTGCTATTACATCACTGCTATCATTGCCATTACCATACCATTGTCACATTGTTTATCATTTTTGTTATAACACAGTCCCATATTCACTATCCCACATCCTCCATTGACAAAGTCTAATTGTCACTGCAAGGGCTATTTTCACTTTTGTTCCTAATAACTATTTCCGCCAGCATTACAAGCCTTCCTACTCACTTGTCAAATCCTCATGTAGTCAAAGTAGTGGCTGCTTTCCATTCAAACTCATTTGGCAGTACCTTTATCATTGTGGTTTTCCTATAGCACCTTGATGTATATGTGACACATTTGGGAACAAAACATACACTGAACTCTTGTTTTTCACCATACCTATATCAGCATATATTTTTCAAACATCTTGATTTCAGCGCCATGTCAGAGACGGATTCAGTTTATGAGCAGGGGTATGACAGTGATTCCACAGCAGAGGTTACATGTGTCTAGGAGGTCAACCAAGAGAAGAACAGCTTGAGGAACATGACATACCATTACTTGGGCGTTCACTCAGGTTTGCAAAGCAAGAAATCAGGAACTTGAAGGTCAAGTTGTAGAAAAGCATCGAGGAGGCAAAAGGGCATGATCGACTCCGAATCTTGGTGAACGCTTCCTTGGCACAACATTGCATATGACAGAGGACACTCAGTCCAAATTTCAAGTAATTTGGAGAAGTTTTTTGTCATTTTTGAAAATTTTGGTCTCAAAACAGGTTTTTCAACCCAACGCGTAGCGCGTCACGACGCGCGCTTATGATTGGGACACTTGCTGGAGAAAAAATTTGTATTTTTGGATTTTTCATGGTAAGTTATGCATTCTCAGAAATGGCCAAAGCATTTCATCAAGTTCTGGATGATCAAAGGGGCCAAAAACACCATGAAAATCACCTTTCTGCCACCTTTTGCACCAGCAGGAAGTACTTGTGGGAGAATTAATTTTTGGAGGGGTACATGAGCTCCAAATTGGGAAATTCCACTTGGGTTGGATAGTATGCATCCAGAGCTTTCCAACAAGCTATCATGAGCTGATTTTGATGCCAGGAAGTGCCCCAAAAACAGGTTGAAAGGTGCGCGATGCATAGAGCTCAGGCGCGCGGCGCATAGAGATTTTTGGTCAATTTTTCACCTTCCAGCTCAGGAATTCGGCCAGTTTGGTCTAGTTTCACCTCTTGATGTAATTTTTGACCCAGATTGATGTAATTTGATAAACATGATGTAATTTTGGCATGTATTTACCTATTCTAGATGATTCATTCACAAAAAAGTGAAAATCAAGTGAATGGATCAGTTCCCTAGCTTTTAGAGGCAAGTTGTTTGGCTGCCTAGATTTTAGCTCCTTGTTTAGAATTGGTTCAAACTGCTCCTAGAAGCATGAGCTCGACCCCTAGAGGCTAGGGAATGGGTTGGAATTGTCTATATCTTGTAGATTTTCAGTCAGTAGACAAGTTGGACTCTTGGGAAAACTTTGGCACACTATTGTACATATTTTCTGCATTTTGGCTAAGGAAAGATCAGAGGTTTTGCAGCACCTGTTGGGATTCTTGTGGCTTTCAATTTTGATGGTGTGTTCTCTCAGTTATTTTTAATTTCTTTAATTTTTAATGTATGCCATTCCCTTCTTTTGCTTCTGAAACTAAATGAATGAGTAAATGAGGTTGAATCCATTGATTCCAGTGCTCTGCCTTTAAATTTGTTTAGTTTTATATGTTTTCGCCAGTTTGGAGAGGATTCCTTCTCTTCCTTTCCCTCTTCAGCTCCTTGTCATTCTGATCCATCCATACACATAATAAAAAAGCATCAAGACTACTGCCTACCTTGCCCCAACTCGAGTTCTGCAAAGATCTGGCCTCATCCCCGAGCCCAAATTTGTTCTTTCCCATTTTTCCAAAAAAACCCAAAAAATTTTAATCAAACCTTCTTATCTATTTACTAGCCTAAAATCAGTATCCATTATAAGTCATCTCAGCCCCTTTGAAGACCTTTTTCCAAGATAGACCCGGAGAGAGCCCTCTCCTGTCCTCGTAGGGCTAGCTACGAGGCTGAGCTTGGTTTGATGTTGCCTCGAGTTTTGCCTTCTTCAGCCTAAGACAGATTCGAGCGCTAACATAGTGGTGACCATACTGGGGATAGAACTGGTTTTTTGGTTAGTGTTGTTTGATTTATAGCTACAGACGGAGCCTGAAGTCATGCCAGGTAGCCTTCGAACTGCTCTTGCTCTGCGAGTGCATAGTAGATAAATGCTACTTCAGTCGATCTTCGGTCTAGCTTGTAATCGTAACACTTAACTTATAAATTGCCCCAGTACATGTATCAAGTTCAGATCTGATGGTTGATGGTGGACAACGATCAGAAATAAGAAGGCTGAAATCATTCACCTGGTGACTCCAACTCAAAGTAGAGACTCCACTGGAGGACTGACTCTTTCTCTGAGAAAATGGAAGGATCTTACACAAAGTTCAGATATCTAAAGTGGAATGGTATTCAGGATCTAATCTGCTTTCTTGTAAATTACTTCTTCGCTAGTCTTGAAGTTGTCCTAAAAGTTTTTCAAAATTTGTTGTATGATAAAGGTGATCAAAATCTTCACTCGACCTATTCAAAAAGTGTAAATAATGAGTTTCCCTTTGATCCTGGCCTCCTTACTTTTCCCACATCTTATGATGACTCTCTTCAGAGCGATGAGCCTAAAGAAAACAAAACTGATCCCGCAGCTCTTGTACATATCCCTACACCTTGTAAAATTCCAGATCAGTATAAACCTCTTGTTTTACCTTCTGTTCTCCATGCTTTCCCTGCAAATTATGACCTATATCTACCAAGATTTGACGGTGAATGTAACAATGTCAATGCTGAGCAACATGTGCAGAATGTTGAGACTTTTCTGGATTTTTTTGAAGTTGATGAAGAGGATGTTAGTATTAGGCTTTTTGCTCTTTCTTTGCAAGGTCAAGTAAAGAGTTGGTTCAAAGCCCTGCCTGATGCGAGCATCACAAATTTCCAGCAGTTTGTCAAATTTTTCCTTGACAGGTGGATGATTGGACAGAATCCTTTCCTTATTATAGAAGAGTATAACCAGCTGAAAAGACTGCCAAGGGAGACAGTACAACAGTTTTCTGCCAGATTTAACCAAGTTTATTATTCGATGCCAGTTGATATAAGACCTTCTCCTAGATCTGCTCTCTTGCACTGCCCGGGTGCCTTTGATCCGGAAATGGAGTTTCAGCTGAGAGAAAAGAATATTGCAACACTTCACGAGATGCAGAACAGTGTAGTAAATGTAGAGGCTCATTTTCTGATCTTGAGGGCAAGGTTGAAGGAAGAAGAAAAGAAGAATGTTTCAGAGCAGCTGACACCTTCAGAGGAAAAGCTTGATCTTTTCGTAAACGCAGTAGAAGAGATGGCGCGGAAAATGACTGCAAAAAATGAAAATGACATTCAAGAACAAGCGACTGACCCAAAACATTTTGTTTCTTATCCCAGTTGTCATAGTGATTGTTTTATAGATCATTGTGAAGAAGAGAGAGCTGTTGATATGATATGTATGTTTGGTGATGTGTTTTATACCAATGAATTGCCTCAGTTTGATCAGTATGATGATGATTATGTTCTCCAAAAAGAAGCCGATCTTGCAGACAAATCAGTAGCTGATTTTTCAGAGGACGGTCACTTTCAGCAGCTCGAGTACAGTGATCAATCGATGCATATCAGCTATGGAAATGACGAGGAAAGTGCAGCAGATTTTGAAGTAAGTGAAGGATCTTTTCCTTTTTTCTTTGATTCGTTTCAGCTCATCAGAGATAACTACCATGCAATAAGACATCAAATGTCAACAAGTCTTGATCTGGACCATCTTGAGCGCAATGAAAACCTTGTTCAAGACTTCTCATATTCAGATTTTCAGCCCCTGAAATCCATTGATTGTCAAGTTGCAGATGAAGCCATGGAAGTTGGCACATTTGATCAAATGATACAAGATGACTCCATACCATTTTGTTTTGAATCATTTCAGTTTTTGAGAGGAAAATTGCATAGTAAATCTTCAAATGCGCAACCTTTAGGAAATCAACAATCTCCCAGTGTTAATGTTGAGGATGAGACATATAACGAAATTCTTGAGCAACCTGTAGCATCAGATTTGCAGCCACCAAATGAAATTGAAGGTCAGATTACAGATGAAGGTGTGGAAGCTGAAATATATGAGTTAATGATGCAAGAGAATTCCACACCCTTTTGTTTCGAATCATTTCAGTTTATAAGGCAGAATTTTCGTAATATCTCTCAAGAAAAAGATGAAAAGTCAATAGGAGGTCATACAGTTTCAATGGATACAATGCAACAGTCTTCTCAAGTTTTTAATGATCCTATTGCTCGTGTGTTGGATGATGTTTGTTGTAAAAGTTCTTCTCCATTACCTAACCATGTGCCCGAAAAGAATGTTGATAATAATCTTGTTCAAAAGTCAATTTCATTGTGTTGTTCAACAGATTTTTCATATGATGAGATTGATAAAGGAGACTTTTGTTCTGTCTGGAATCAGCAATGGAGTTTGGTTTTTCATGAATTTCAGGATCCTTTTGATAGCTTGCTGCAAACACCAAAGAAACACAACACAGATGTGAGGAAAGTCTTGATATCTAGCTATGAAGATTACTTGGACCAGAGCAGTGAGGTGTTAATGGAAATGAATAGGTATGTTTATGAAGATCCTTTCGCGGTATTCTTGCAGTCATGCAGTCAATTCATGCTTTGCAAGTTTATCAGCAGTCCACTTGGTTCAAAGTTTCCATGGGAGTTTCCTTTCAGTAGTTATTTCTCATTGTTCATAAGCAAGCACTTGCGGAGAATTAAGATAGCAGCCAACATGCTTACATGGTTGCATTAGCTGTTCCATTACACTTGATCAGGTGGTGAAAAGAACAATTAGAGTAGGTTGTATTGAATAAGCTCTAATTTGAGCATCTTTTCCAGCTTGTCAGTTGTGTTTAAGTATCGAGTCAATTTTTAGTTGAGTGAGAGTCAATTTGTGTCATCAAGTCATCAATTTTCAGTCATGCATTTCAGTTTGAGTTTTTGATTCCATTGCCCAATGGATAAGGCACTGGTCTGCTCTCCCAAAGATCTGTCGTTCTTGGCACCTCCAAGGAGCTACCATCCCCATTAGAGCCAATGTTAGTGTCAGCCTTTGCAGCCTTCCTCCAGTGATCAAACATGCTCTTACAAAGTGATCTTAAAGTGTCAAGGTCAAATTTTGTCATTTCAATGAGTCTTCAAGCAAAATTTGGTCACTAGGCATTAGGTCTAGGGTTTGTTTTCACTCTTTTCAAAGTTGTCCAAATGACGGTCCATGTCACCATTCAGCTGAGTGTACCATCATTCAGAGGGTTTTCATCATCATGTCAGGTTCCAAAGAGTCATTTTACACCTTGTTCATGCTTTAGTTGTACTTAGGTAAGGTCCATTTCCCTCTCCTAGGGTTTTGGAGGTAATTTCTCTTGGATGGTCAAATCATCAGCAAAAATTGTATCCTGATGTTCATACACCTTCCCTTATCATTAATGTACCTTATTAAACACTTCCCATCACTAAGATCCCCCAAATTCCTCATTTTTTCACAAACCCTAGTTTCTTGCCACAACTTGGCAATTTTCTAGGCTAGGCCTATGTTTTTCCCTTTTGGACCCCTTCCCCTCACTCAATCCCTGAGATTCAAATTTCCCCTGCTTCCTAACATCCCTCCCTACTTCAAAAAATTTCCCCAAGAATTTAGAAGCCCCTTATCCCCTTCATTTCGCTTCATTTCGACAAAATCCCTTGTTTCACACATCGGGATAGGTTTCACTAAAATGATGTTTCAGAGCAATAAAAGATGAATTTTGGAAAACTGAGAGAGGTTGTTTTACAAAACATGCCAAGAAAGAAAAACCTCCTTCACTTTTTACACAGGTGCAATGGTTTTGGAGAAATGTCAAGAATACCGTTGCCTCAGGAGAATTGATGCACCTGGAGGAAGTAGTGTTGGGAGATTTGCTTTTTGACAGGGTAAATGAACTCCCAATTGAAAATTTCCACTTGGGTTGGAAATTAGACTCCAATAGATTTCCAACGAGCTATCACACGCCCAATTTGGACACCGGGAAGGCCTCCAAAAGCCTCCTGCAAAATGCATTATGTAGCGCGCGGCGCATTGAGCCATCAAGCTAGAAATTCACCCAAACTCTTCAAATTTTCAAATCCAATTCTTGTGAGATATTTCTCAAGCTATAAAAACCATTTGAAACAAGTTATTTTCACAAATTTCCAAAGCAGAGGTCGAATTGGAGTGTTGAAGCGTGAAAAACTTGTTTTGGAGCTGTGGAAGTGAATTCATAGTGCGCGCGGCGCATACAAGTGGCGTGCGGCGCACACAGAGCGCGCGGCGCACTGGGCCACAACAGCCTGTGCATTTTTGCACGCGCGCGACGCATACATAGCGCACGACACACTGGGCATGCACACGGCGTATAGAGCTTCAAGGCCAGAAAACTTCACTCTTCACCCAGATTCATGCCAAATCACTTCATTTTGCCTGCAAGTAAGTTATTCATGCCTGCTTAGTGAATCATGGACATGTTATGGTGTTTCGAATGTGGAAAAACAAGTATTTGATATGGTGAGCATTAAACCCTATATTCATTGCAAATTCACTTCATAGGGTTTTGAAACAAAGGTTAGTGATATTGTGGGGGTTTCCAAACTGGTGTTATTGATATATATGTTCATGCCATCTACTGTCAGTGGTGTCCCTGCTTATTATTTACCTTAGCCTCACGCTCTCTCTTTTCTATTACATCATTGCTATCATTGCCATTACCATAACATTGTCACACTGTTTATCATTTTTGTTATAACACAGTCCCATATTCACTATCCCACATCCTCCATTGACAAAGTCTAATTGTCACTGCAAGGGCTATTTTCACTTTTGTTCCTAATAACTATTTCCGCCAGCATTACAGTCCTTCCTACTCACTTGTCAAATCCTCATGTAGTCAAAGCAGTGGCTGCTTTCCATTCAAACTCATTTGACAGTACCTTTATCATTGTGGTTTTCCTATAGCACCTTGATGTATATGTGACACATTTGGGATCAGAACATACACTGAACTCTTGTTTTTCACCATACTTATATCAGCATATATTTTTCAAACATCTTGATTTCAGCGCCATGTCAGAGACGGATTCAGTTTATGAGCAGGGGTATGACAGTGATTCCAAATAAGAGGTTACATGTGTCTAGGAGGTCAACCAAGAGAAGAACAGCTTGAGGAACATGACATACCATTACTTAGGCGTTCACTCAGGTTTGCAAAGCAAGAAATCAGGAACTTGAAGGTCAAGTTGTAGAAAAGCATCGAGGAGGCAAAAGGGCATGATCAACTCCGAATCTTGGCGAACACTTCCTTGGCACAACATTGCATATGACAGAGGACACTCAATCCAAATTTCAAGGAATTTGGAGAATTTTTTGTCATTTTTGAAAATTTTGGTCTCAAAATAGGTTTTTCAGCCCAACGCGTAGCGCATCACGACGCGCGCTTATGATTGGGACACTTGCTGGAGAAAAAATTTGTATTTTTGGATTTTTCATGGTAATTTATGCATGCTCAGAAATGGCCGAAGCATTTCATCAAGTTCTGGATGATCAAAGGGGCCAAAAACACCATGAAAATCACCTTTCTGCCACCTTTTGCACCAGCAGGAAGTACTTGTGGGAGAATGAAGTTTTGGAGGGGTAAATGAGCTCCAAATTGGGAAATTCCACTTGGGTTGGATAGAAGACATCCAGAGAGTTCCAACAAGCTATCATGAGCTTGATTTTGATGCCAGGAAGTGCCCCAAAAATAGGCTGAAAGGCGCGCGACGCATAGAGCTTAGGCGCGCGGCGCATAGAGATTTTTGGTCAATTTTTCACCTTCCAGCTCAGGAATTCGGCCAGTTTGGTCCAGTTTCACCTCTTGATGTAATTTTTGACCCATATTGATGTAATTTTATAAACATGATGTAATTTTGGCATGTATTTACCTATTCTAGATGATTCATTCACAAAAAAGTGAAAATCAAGTGAATGGATCAGTTCCCTAGCTTTTAGAGGCAAGTTGTTTGGCTGCCTAGATTTTAGCTCCCTGTTTAGAATTGGTTCAAACTGCTCCTAGAAGCATGAGCTCGACCCCTAGAGGCTAGGGAATGGGTTGGCATTGTCTATATCTTGTAGATTTTCAGTCAGTAGACAAGTTGGACTCTTAGGAAAACTTTGGCACACTATTGTACATATTTTCTGCATTTTGGCTAAGGAAAGATCAGAGGTTTTGCAGCACCTGTTGGGATTCTTGTGGCTTTCAGTTTTGATGGTGTGTTCTCTCAGTTATTTGTAAGTTCTTTAATGTTTAATGTATGCCATTCCCTTCTTTTGCTTTTGAAACTAAATGAATGAGTAAATGAGGTTGAATCCATTGATTCCAATGCTCTGCCTTTAAATTTTTTTAGTTTTATATGTTTTCGCCAGTTTGGAGAGGATTCCTGCTCTTCCTTTCCCTCTTTAGCTCCTTGTCATTCTGATCCATCCATACACATAATCAAAAAGCATCAAGACTACTGCCTACCTTGCCCCAACTCGAATTCTGCAAAGATCTGGCCTCATCCCCGAGCCCAAAATTGTTCTTTCCCATTTTTCCAACAAAAACCCAAAATTTTTTAATAAAACCTTCTTATCTATTTACTAGCCTAAAATCAGTATCCATTATAAGTTATCTCAGCCCCTTTGAAGACCTTTTGCCTAGATAGACCCGGAGAGAGCCCTCCCCTGTCCTCGTAGGGCTAGCTACGAGGCTGAGCTTGGTTTGATGTTGCCTCGAGTTTTGCCTTCTTCAGCCTGAGACAGATTCGAGAGCTAACACATTATTTCCTTGGATTGGAAATATGGCAGCAAGAAAGTGAACTCTTTGTGTCTCAAGGCAAGTATGCAAGGGAGATACTCGATAAGTTTCACATGGAGGGTTGCAAACCCGTGGATACTCCTCTTCCAGGAAACTGGAGGAAAGAGGATGCTAAATTGGCAGAGGTAGTGGATGCTACTGTCTATCGACAGTTGGCGGGTTCATTCATGTATTTAGTTAATACAAGATTGGACATATGCTATGCAGTGAACGAGCTTAGTCAAGCGATGGTTAAGCCTACCAAGCTCTTTTGGAAGGTGGGTAAGCATGTCCTGAGATATCTCAAGGGCACATATGAGTATGGCTTATGGTACAGACTTCACGGATGTAGATTAGGCAGGCAGCCCAACGGATAGAAAGAGCACATCATAAGGGGTTTTCAGTATCGGATCTACAGTTGTTTCTTGGTACAGCAGGAAACAGATATCTCTGGCACTAATTTCATCAGAAGTGGAATACATTGTAGAAATTAGTATACAATAAGCATGCATACATCCAGATTCCCCTGATCTCACAATATTTGACTTCTTGCAAAATACATAATCATTCCACTATTAATCTTTTGCAGAAAATTAATTGCACACACATGTGAAGCATAAATAAAAATAATCGCACATAACACAGTTGTTTAACAGGAAAGCCTGAAGCTAAAACCCCAAATATCATATATTATGTATCATGGAGATCATGTAACAATCTCATACAAAGCTTAGTACATCAGCTCTCAGTACAATCAATCGTCACACACTAATCAGGAAAAATCTGCAAATCCATGCACCGATCTTTGCCCTCCTGCTAGCATGCCTCCACTGCGCGATCCCTGCTGAAGAATAGCTTGGAATGAATTTGAATTACCCTTGCCTTGACTGTGCAATCCTCATTGGAAACTCCAATGTGTGTGTGATGCAATCAATGCATCACTATAGTCACAACAGATAGTCCATCTTGCCCTTTCACCTATCTCTCCACTGGGTCTCCAATGGAATTGACATGCATTGTAGTTAACTATTGTATTGTTTAGTTGATTAATGAGTTATTATTTGTGAATTAATTAACTAATTAATTCACACCACTCTCACTAGTGTATCGTTCAGTTAGACTAGATACAACTAGCTCAACTGAGTCTAACTGAGTTAAACTGAATACAACTCCATGAACTACTCTTCCAACTCTGTCATAACTTTACCACTTCAGTTCTAACTGAGTCCTCCATGCATGAACCACTAGTTGCCCTTGGGAATTGGGTAATTCCCTCATCCCACTGATTTTCCAAATATGTGCACTGAAATTAAGTGCTCCAAGAGAATAAGTTGTTGTTTATTGTCGGATTATTATTAAGAGCTAATAATAATCGACACTTCTATTTTTAGATCAACGATATATAAATAGACTTCGCCCAATATTCTAAAAATTGAATTTCATCTATTTTTCCAACTTGACCAGCCATCCACAAATAGCATCCTGCAACTTCTGAAATATGATCACCATGTCTAAAAATAGACTTGCGCCAAAAATAGCCTGCGGGCCCACTTAGTGAAGGTGACTCTTTTCACTAAGCTCATCATCTTATTGAATCTCAACACTCCCTCTCAACAAGATAGGGATTATCCTTCACCCTGATCCTACCTCTATGGTATTCGAATTTTCTCCTGGTGAGCGCCTTCATCAAAATATCTGCATCCTGATCTTCTGTAGGAATGTACTGAAGCAACTTGATCTTCCGCTGCACACAATATATAATATGATGAAACCGGATATCAATATGTTTAGATCTATCATGAAACACAGGATTAACCGAGAGTTTAATGCAACTCTGATTATCACAATGTATCACTGTAGGATCTAAATGTGAACTGAACAAACCGACCAGGATCTTCCTCATCCAGATAGCCTCACATGTAGCTTGACTTGCTGCCATGTATTCTACTTCTGCTGAACTGAGTGCCATGGATCTTTGTTTCCTGCTATACCAAGAAACTGTCGTAGATCCGATAATGAAAATCCTTCCTGATGTGCTCTTTCTGTCTGTTGGGCTTCCTACCCCAATCTACATCCGTGAAGCCATGCAACATCACCTCATCCGTCTGTCTGTACCATAAACCATACTCAGATGTGCCCCTGAGATATCTCAAGACATGCTTATCTGCCTTCCAAAAGAGCTTGGTAGGCTTAACCATCGCTTGTGAAATTTGGTTCACCGCATAGCATATGTCTAGTCTTGTATTGACTAAATACATGAGAAAACCCACCAAATGTTGATAAACAATGGCATCCACTACCTCTTCCGATGTAGCATCCTCTTTCCTCCAATTTCCTGGAAGAGGAGTGTCGATAGGCTTGCAGCCTTACATGTGAAACTTCTCCAGTATCTCCCGAGCATACTTGCCTTGAGACACAAATAGTTCACCTTCCCGCTACCATATTTCCAATCCAAGGAAATAATGAAGGAGGCCCAAATCCTTCATCTCAAACTCATTTGCAAGATTTGCCTTTCATAAGTGTATCAACTTCTCATCACCCGTTAGTATTAAATCATCAACATAAAGAACAATGATTAAAATCTTACCCTCGACCGCAATTTGGTACAAGTTTGCATCTGCCTCACTCTTGGTGAAGCCAAGTCCAGTGAAATAGCTGTCAATCCGAGTGTACCAAGCACATGGTGCTTGTTTCAGCCCATACACCGCTCTTTTGAGTCTGCACACATGCGACTCATTGCTAAAGATCTCAAATCCTTCAGGCTGCTCAATGTACACCTCTTCCTCAATGATCCCATTAAGGAACGCAGTCTTCACATTCATCTGATGAATATGCCAACCCATCTGCGCTGAGAAAGCAAGGATGGTCTGTATGGAAGAATACCGTGCGACAGGTGCAAAGGTTTATTCATATTCAATCCCCTCAATCTGTGAGAAGCCCCGGGCAACAAATCTTGCCTTATACTTCTCTACGCTCCCATCAGCAGCTTGCTTTACCTTGTAGATCCATCTTGATCCTACAACTGATTTTCCCACCGGCCTTGGAACAATCTCCCAAGCACTGTTTCTGACAATGGAGTCATACTCCTCCACCATGGCATCTACCCATGTGGGCACTCCTGCACTGCTTCTTCAAAAGAAGATGGCCTTGTCACGATACACTTGCTCATAAGAGCCATGTATCCAGTAAATCGGTCAGGTGACTGTCTCTGTCTGCGCTGTGATGTAGGGACTCCTACATTCTGTGCCGCATCAAGATTCAGTCTCTCAGCTTCTGTGGTACACTTTCTACCTTTTCTGATGTTTGGTTCTGCTTGAGTGGACTCCTCCACTCCATGAATCTCCTCCTGTGGCTGATCCACATCTAGAGGCTCATCTTTGGGAACAAGACGTTCCTTCTCTGCATGTAAGTTTAGCTCCCTCTCAAGCGACAACTTCATGGCTTTCACCTCATTGAATTTTATATCTCATCGCACCACAGTCATCCGATTGTCTAGAAAATACACACGATAATTATGGGGTGTTTCTGTGTACCCCACAAATATCCCAACTTCTGCAGTCAGCTCCAGCTTCTTCCCGGCGTCCTTTGTCACATGAATGTAAACAGATGAGCCAAAAATCTTCAAATGAGAAATATCAGGCTTCTTACCAGTAAAAGCTTCTTCAGGTGTACTCATGCCAAGTACTCTATGAGGACAACAGTTTTTCACATAAACCGTAGTGTTGCATGCTTCCGCCCACAAGTCCATCGGTAGGCCCTGGTCATGCAGCATCGCTTGTGTAGCACCCACGATCATTCTGTTCTTCCTCTCCGCGACCCCATTCTGCTGTGGGTTATGAGGCGCTATGAGTTCTCTTCGAATTCCTTCTTTGCTACAAAAGTATTTGAATTTTCCCTAGATGTATTCACCACCATTATCGCTCCATAGAGCTTTCACTTGCTTCCCAGACTCCTTCTCCACTAATGCTTTGAACTCATAGAAATTTGAGAACGTTTCACTCTTCTTCTGCATGAAGAAGATCAATCATCTACGAGAATAGTCATCAAAAAATATAACATAATACCTGTTTTTTGTTGTTGAAGCAACCGAGAAAGGTCCACACACGTCTATGTGAATTCTCTCCAGGATCACCAAAGCACGGTTCTCCTTCTCATGAAAGGTGGTTTTCACAAACTTACCCATAGTACATCCCTTGCACTGATCTGACTGTGCAAGAGTACCCTTGGGAAGTCCAGTAGAAATCTGCTGTAAAATATTCAAGGCGCCATGGTGAAGATGGCCCAATCTCCTGTTTCATAATTCGCCCTCATCCCGGCTCACCACTTCTTTTGCTTTGCCCACCATTACAACACAACCATCTACCTCTAGCTTGTAGAGATTCTTAATTCGAACCCCTATCTTCTTGGTTTGACCCGTTGTTTTATGTCGAAGGAAGGCTTTTCCCTCACTGAAAAAAACATCATAACCTTTGTCTTCCAACATTGCAACCGAGACCAAGTTCTTCTTCAGACCTAGAACATGCATAACATCCTTTAACAAGAATGGACTACTGGACTCCCTCTCAAAGGTAATGGTCCAAATTCCAGTCGCATTGTACTTACCATCGTCACCCATCTCTATATCCATCTGGAGGTCCTTCTCCTCCAAGTCACTAAACAACTCCTTGTCTCCCATCATATGGAAAGATGCACCACTATCAAGATACCACACCGATCCCATACAACTTTAAACCAAGCATGCGATCAAAGAGAAATCAAGTTCAAATTGTGAGGCTAAGGCCTATCCAGCTACAGCTCCAACATCCTTCTTGTTCTTCTTCTTTTGTGGGCAGTTAGTGGTGAAATGCCCATGTTCGTGACAGTGAAAACACTTCACCTTGGACAAATCCTGCTTCTTGCCTTTAGCATCGGATTTTGAAGGAAATTTCTTCCCCTTCCCTTTCCTTGTTTTGGTAGCCAAAGCGCAATTCTCTTCATCTTCATTCTTCGATGAAGATCCATCCCTGGTACCCCACCTTATCTCCTCCTGCACAAGATCCGACCAAAGTCGCTCTCATCCCAGCGGTTTCTCCCATCCATTGATAGAGTCTTCGTAGCTATGCCAACTCTTCAGAAGCCCAAGGAGAGCCAAGCTCACCAATTCTTCATCATCAACAGCAACCCCCACACTTCCAAACTTCGTGAGGTATTTTCGAATATTGTCGCCCTTCTCCATTTTTATTTTTCTGAGGTTGTCT
Source organism: Pinus albicaulis (assembly GCA_034641835.2). Taxonomy (NCBI): domain Eukaryota; kingdom Viridiplantae; phylum Streptophyta; class Pinopsida; order Pinales; family Pinaceae; genus Pinus; species Pinus albicaulis. The sequence continues at coordinate 1,170,882,380 of CM076574.1, read as the reverse complement.
TTAAGCGCCAACTTCCTCTGGTCACTTCTGCTTTGGAACAAATCTGTCAAAGCCTTCCACATTAAGAATGGAGTGGCTTTCCCATGAAGGCTGGACACAATATGGTCCTTCACACCTTCCAACAGAATTCTTCTTGTCTTTGCTGTCTTCTTTTGCCATGCGTCAAGTAATGCAACATTGCTAGATCCCGGCTTAGGAACATCGCTATCGATGAACTCCTTCAGTCTATTATCCTCGAGCACTACCTCCATCCTATCCTTCCAGGCTATGTAATTTGAGCTCCCATCAAGGGCATACTCCAATCGCAACCCATTGAAAGACATTTCAATGTATACTCAACTTCTGCACCAAGAATCTTCTGTAGCAAATTCGAATTGTCCACCAGCACAAACTCACCAATTCTTCACAATTGCAATCTTCAAGAATTAACACTGCTCCGATACCATGTAGAAATTAGTATACAATAAGCATGCATACACCCAGATTCCCCTGATCTCACAATATTTGACTTCTTGCAAAATACAAAATCGTTCCACTGTTAATCTTTTGCGGAAAATTAATTGCACACACATGTGAAGCATAAATAAAAACAATTGCACATAACACAGTTGTTTAACGGGAAAACTTGAAGCTGAAAACCCCAACTATCATATATTATTTATCATGGATATCATGTAACAATCTCATACAAAGCTTAGTACATTAGCTCTCAGTACAATCAATCGTCACACACTAATCAGGAAAAATCTGCAAATCCATGTACCGATCTTTGCCCTCCTGCTAACCTACCTCCACTGCGCAATCCCTGCTAAAGAATAGCTTGGAATGAATTTGAATTACCCTTGCCTTGATTGCGCAATCCTCATTGGAAACTCCAATGTGTGTGTGATGCAATCAATGCATCACTATAGTCACAACGGATAGTCCATCTTGCCCTTTCACCTATCTCTCCACTGGGTCTCCACTGGAACTGACATGCACTGTAGTTAACTGTTGTATTTTTCAGTTGATTAGTGATTTATTATTTGTGAATTAATTAACTAATTAATTCACACCACTCTCACTAGTTTATCATTCAGTTAGAACAGATACAACTAGCTCAACTGAGTCTAATTGAGTTAAACTAAATACAACTCCATGAAATACTCTTCCAACTCTGTCATAACTTTTCCACTTCAGTTCTAACTGAGTCCTCCATGCATGAACCACCAGTTTCCCTTGGGAATTGCGTAATTCCCTCAGCCCACTGATTTTCCAAATCTGTGCACTGAAATTAAGTGCTCCAAGAGAATAAGTTGTTGTTTATTGTCGGATTATTATTAAGAGCTAATAATAATCGAGACTTCTATTTTTAGATCGACGATCTATAAATAGACTTCGCCCAATATTCTAAAAATAGAATTTCATCTATTTTTCCAACTTGACCAACCATCCACAAATAGCATCCTGCAACTTCTGAAATATGATCACCATGTCTAAAAATAGACATAGTCTAAAAATAGACTTGCGCCAAAAATAGCCTGTGGGCCCACTTAGTGAAGGCGACTCTTTTCACTAAGGTCATCATCTTGTTGAATCTCAACATACATGGCAGCAAGTCAAGCTACATGTGAGGCTATCTGGATGAGGAAGATCCTAGTCGGTTTGTTTGGTTCTCATTTAGATCCTACAATGATTCATTGTGATAATCAGAGTTGCATTAAACTCTCGATTAATTATGTGTTTCATGATAGATCTAAGCATATAGATATCCGGTATCATCATATCAGAGATTGTGTGCAGCGGAAGATCATGTTGCTTCAATACATTCCTACGGAAGATCAGGATGCAGATATTTTGACGAAGGCGCTCACTAGAAGCAAATTTGAATACCATAGAGACAGGATTGGGGTGAAGGATAATCCCTTTCTTGTTGAGAGGGAGCGTTGAGACTCAACAAGATGATGATCCTAGTGAAAATTAAGCACCTTCACTAGGTGGGGCCCGCGGGCTATTTTTAGGTGTATGTCTATTTTTAGAATATGAGCATATTCTAAAATTAGCAGGATGTTGATTCTAGATGGTTGAGAAAATTATATCTTTAGATGATTTTCTATTTTTAGAACATGGGCGAAGTCTATTTATAGATCGAAAATCTAAAAATAGAATGCATGTCAATTATTATTAGCCCTTAATGATAATCAGACAATAAATAATCACTTATTCTCTTGGAGCACTTGATTTCAGTTAACTGATGTGGCAAACAAATTAGCTGAAGGAATTACGCATTCCAAGGTTGGTTGGTGACTCATGCATGATGGACTTCATTGTAACTAAGTGTGACATAGTTGTAACAGAGTTGGAAGAGTAGTTATGGGAGTTGTTATTTAGTTTAACTCAGTTAAGTGAGTTAAACTCAGCTGTGCTAGTTGTAACTAAAGATACATTAGTGAAATATGAGTGAATTAATTATTTAAATAATTCACAAGATGTATCTTACTTGAAACTGAAGAAATACAACAATTAACTACTTGCATGTCAGATCCAGTGGAGACCCAGTGGAGAGATAGGTGAAAGGGTGTGTTTGACTATCAGTTGTGACTATAGTGATGCATTCAATGCATCTACAGACATATTGGAGTTTCCAATGAGGATTTCATAGTCAAATCAACGCAAGATCGAATTCATTCAGGGATCTTCTTCAGCAGGGATTGAGCAATGGAGGAAGGTTGTCAGGAGGCAGTAAATTGGTTCATGTGTAAACCAATTTTTGTATGACAGTATGAGATGATTGTATATTGTAATGAGATCTCTATGAGCTGAGCTTTGTATGAGATTGTTTCATGATTCCATGATATACATAATATATGATAGTTGGGGTTTTTAGCTTTAAGCTTTCCCGGTAAAACATCTTGTTATGTGCAATTGATTTTTCTTCATATGTTTGCAATTGGCGATTTAATTTCCGCAAAGAATTGAGTAGAAGGATTCTGTATTTAATAGTGGATTTAATTGTTAGATCAGGGGAGTCTGGAAATACATTATTGCGTTTATAAATTTCTATACCATAGTACCAATATTTTGCAACTCCTTGTAAGGTTCATAATACTTTGGTGATAATTTATTATTCTTCTTATATCTATTGAGGGAAATTTATTTGTATGTTTGTATTCGTAACAATACCTAGTCACCCACATAAAAAATATTTCGTTGTGATGTTGATTTTCCTTTTGTTTCATTCAATTCTATTCCAGAGTCAACTTATCCTTTAAGAGTTTGAGAGGTTGTTGTTGATGCTCGATGTGATCTTCCACTGTTTGAAACTTAGAATTTTATCTTAAATATGATGTGATGGATGGTGGATGATATCCATAAAGCGCCATAAATGGGGTCATTTTTGTTGTGGTATGGCAGGAAGAGTTATACCACCATTATTCCAGGGGTAACCACTTATCCATTCTGTTTTTTTATCAGATACAAAGCAAAAAATATATCCTTCCAAAATTTTATTCACTATCTTAGTTTTCCCATCAGATTGAGGATGATAAGATGAGCTATGAGCTAATTAAGTGCCAAGACAACAAAATAATATTGCCCAAAAATTTCCAATGAAAATGGGATCTCTATCACTTATAATAATCTTTTGTTTTCCATGTAGCTTTTGAATTTTTCCCATAAATGCAATAGCGACTGTACTGGCTTTGAAAGGATGAGATAGTACAAAAAAATGTGCATACTTGATAAGTCTATCAACTACCACCATGATGACACTATTTCCTTCATACTTTGGTAAACCTATGATAAAATCCATTGAGATGTATTCCCAACATTGACTTCGAATTGATAATGGTTGTAAAATACCTAGGGTATTAATTGTCTCAACTTTATTTTGTTGGCAAAACTAGGTATTTTACTGGGTGCCCTATTTAGGAGACAATTAATACTCTAGGTATTTTACAACCATCCAAAAAAATTCCTTATTGACCTTATGGTACATTTTTAAAAATACTGAGTGCCTTCCTATATGAGAGGTTTTTAATTCCAAAATAACCTTTTGTTTAAGTTGGGATTTATTACATAGATATAAGTGGTCTTTGTACCATACTGAATCATATTTCCAAATAAATGAATGAGATGCACTAGGATATTGCTACAACTTTTGAATGAGTGTCCATAAATATTTAATAATTCTTCCATTCATCCCTTGCTTCATTTATCTAGTTAGCTTGGATAATATAAATGGCATACAGAAATGTTTCCATGTAATATCCCAAAATTGGAATTTTCTACAACAATAAGAATAGATTAAGGTATTCCAAAGTTGGAGAATAGAAATTAATCAACTCATGTAATGTGTTTGAGAAAATATCTATCATAATAACAATCACAACAACAAAATATTCCTTTATACAGTTTACCAGGGAAAAGCAACTATTTTTGCCTCAAAAACGCTATTTTCTAAATATTGAGTTAAAACAATGGAAAATAACGGTTGTTTCCCTTAGAATGGAAAATATAGGACATGCATGCAAAATAGTTTCATAAACAAATGCATTTAGCCTAGTTAAACATGCCTCCCATGCTCAAGACAGCTAAAAATTACCAAAACCCCAAGACCGCAAAATGCCGGAGCAGCTGCACAAGTGATTGCACAGTATAAAGAGAGGTTAACTCATAAAATAGAGAAATATTACTGATAATGTTATTATAACACTCAATGATGTACAAAATCAGAGATCTAATCTCTTTTACACAAATCCAAGAAGACTTGGCAAGGATTTCTTGATAGAAAAGATATACAAGAGAAGTTGCTACAAAATTTGTGGCTGAATAAAGCTGTATGGCTGAAGATCTGCAAATATGTCTAAAAATGCAAATAAATGGTTGTAGATTCTTCCTCTGGCTTTCCCAAAGAAAGGTTGTTCCTCCTCTTGGGAAACTAGCTCCTCAAAATGGGGTTTCAACCCCTTCCATTGCACACCATAGAAATAACGTATTTTTCTGAAGGGACTGCATTTTTGTCGAAGGTAGATGCTTGGCCCAACACCAAGTAGTGGAAAATTCAGATCAGAAACCTCCTCTTATATTTCTCAAGCAGGATCTCCAAGAAAGAGTAGGGAATCCCCACCCGGGCAAACCCTTGCACTAAGCAATGCAGCAACTTAGCTAAACAACTAAGTATGCAGGAAGTCTAAGTAGACCTCATGAAAATATAATCTCCAATATTTTCATATGCTTTCCATCTCCTTCATTATATAATTGATTAGCTTCCTCACCAAGGGTCCCACCCACTATGAGGTTGCTTCCATGCAAAGGCTCCTCCACAAAAAAAGCACTGTCCAACAAGATGGTGCAATGTATCTAGACATATTTTTTGACTTGGTCAACCTTAAATGATTCTTCGTGCCTTGTCCCTTTTCACACTCAAGGTGCCTTTATTTTATCTAGCTGGATTGATCTCTATTCACATTGAGCTTGCTTTATTTAGAATCCACTTCTTTGTGAATAAATCATGTTGACTTGGTCAAACTTGACCTTGTCCACATAGTTTAGACCTTGCTCACACATGTGGATGCTTGAATTGGTTATTTCATGATCCCCTTTCACATTAGAGAGGATTTTTATTCATACATTGAGCAATTTAAGAGCCTCCTTGCTCAATTATTCATGCATCTAGATTTCAAAAGCAAAATTAATATTCCTATTAGCTTAAGCTAATTTAGGAATATTACAGTCTCCCCCTCCCAAATGTTGCTTGTCCTCAAGCAATTGCAAGGGTGCTGCAAGATCTCCCCTCTTCGTCTTTTGGCCCTTTCATCCAATAGTCTCCTCCATTGCTTCAGAACTTCTACAAAAATCCCATCTCCTAATGGCTCCTCCCAGATGTGCAAGTTGGCCTTTGGTGAATAAACCCAATGGCTCTCATCATGAAAGAATGGAAAGTTGTTAGGGAAAACTTCTTGTTGACCCATGGCCTCCTCAAGATATAAGTGATGACAATCATGGGGAATTTCATCATCAATGGAGGCCTCCCTCCTCCATGCTACCATCCAAATAAAATGAATCATCTTCCAGCTTGGTAATTCATAGAAAATCTCCTCACAATTGCTCATGAGAGGCATGCCCCAAGTGCTCCAAGCAAACATATGGTCCACATCATAAAGAAACAAGTGGTATGAAATGGTGGCCATATAGTTTCTCATGCTCCCCTTGGAACATGTAGTGCAGAAAAGGTGGGGACTTTCTTCCCCCAAAGACACATCAAACAAGTGTGCCTCACCTCCAACTATGCCTCCCATAAAGATAAGAACATATTCAGCATGTGGGATCATAAGTAAGATCATGCCAGCTGCCATATACAATAAGGGAGAAGGACAATGGTCCCTCATGTGCAACCAACGCACTTTTCCTCCTAACTGCCATAGGATATGATATGACAAGCGTTCTCCCCAACACTTGTTTTCTGCCCCATCCTTCATGCATGCTTGGAGAAGGTGTATGATAGTTGGTGTTGATGAATCACACCATGAGGAGTACATCATCTCTCCAAGATCTCCCAAAGAGTGGCCAACATCACCATTGTTCATGGCCCAAAGTGGCTCATGAAGCTCATCAGAAAAAGGCCCCCCTCTTGGAGCCAATACCTGCACATGAGTGTTACGAAAATGCAAGTATATAATAAATACATCATGAGATTCAGCAATACAATGTTCATCATATAATTGTTTAAAATCAGTAAGGTAGCTCATGGATGAGCTCCCTCTCACACTCAATAAATAAGAAGATGATAATGATAACTCTTCCCAAGAGGTATGTTCCTCCTCAACCAGCAAATGATCCATGCACTTACTCATATGAGAGTGCATCTCCTCTCTTAAATTTTCCCACATGAATCCATCTAATATAGTATGACATGTTTTAATGAAACTAGTGGATTTGAAAGCAAGACCTCATAGATTGTGTTAATTAGTTTCTTCTTGAGCTTGGAATCTTTAGTTAAGTAGATTTGATCATTAACATGAATGATTCCATTAACTACTTTATAATTTCTAGCCATTTCTTGCCCATCAAAAACCTTACATGTGAATAGGTCCTTAGAACATTCCATCAAGAGTTGGGACTCCTAATAAGGGTCTAGACTTCCCAACATTGACAACGTTGTAAAAATATGAAATGATGCATTTTTCATATGATGGCTCTCCACCTTGACATGCTTGATGTCAAAGTCACATGTTGGAGTATTCCCAACCTTCTTTTTCTACCCCTCTTGCAGTTGATCTTTCTCAAGACAAGATTGGAGTTTAGGAAAGTCACCCTTCCCTTGAAAGGTTCTCTTTCTCAAAAACTTCCACCTCTTTGCTCCTACATGCAAAAATGAAATTATTTTCTTGTTATGTTCAGAAATATTCATTATATATTGGATTATCCTTTTCTACCCCAAATTTATGGAATGGCTTCTTGATACTATGCTCATATCAGCACAAATTTCTGAATCTATCCCCTCCAATGCAAATAAATGAATGGAAGAAAACAAGGTCAACTTCAGAAATTTTCCTAGCCTTCTATCAATGGTTTTCAACGCTGTAGTGGCTCCTTCCAAGGTTCCCTCTTTAAAAAAATACGTTGTTGTTGCATATAGCTAAGAGAACACTTTAGTTTCCCTCCAATCAGGAGGTCTTCCTGCTGAAATGCCTCCTTGCAAAGAGGCATCAAGGCATAGAGTAGGATGTGAATGTAGGTGGACAGATTTTCCCCTACCTTTGTTGCATGGGTCCTCTTGCCTTCTTTGTTCTTCCAAGCTCTGAAATAGAGAAGGGTTCATTCTCTTTAATTCATGATTCCATTCCTCCTCTTTTCCTCCTCCTATCTTCAAGATCCCATCACTTGGCAATGAAAGTGCATGCTGCTCATGTATCACGCCAAGAGCTCTGTGTGTGAGATATTTTGGAACTCCTTGCAAGAGTGCAAGAGTTTCTTTTCTTGGAGCAAGTGCTCCATCCTCTTCTCCATGAGGTGCTTGAGGTGCCCTTGTCATGACTGTGTTATTCTCCCCTGCCTTCCCTTTCTCCTCTTCAATGGTTGAAGTTTCCTTATCTTCAACAAGAGACCTCAAATCTTGGTCTTCTTTTGAAGAAGGAATCTTCATGTCTTTCCTTTGAGAAGAAAGCCCTTTATCCAAAGGAGATCTTGTCCTTAGAAAAGCATCAAACAAGCTCACCTCCTCTTCATTGGTTTTCAGAAATGGAGTTGGATTTATAGACCCTCCCACCTCATGAAAAATTTTTGTTTGATGTGGTTTAATAATTGCAATAGAAGATGTTTCACATGCAATATCATCAAACCTCTCTACTAATATTTTAATGAAATTTGCATAAGTAGATGTATTTGCATTCTTTAAGGAAAATGATTCAAACAACCACCAAGCATAGGCCTTACCCTCAAAATGCAGCGTTGCTACTTTGATGGCCTCAAACTCTGAAACTTGATGTTGCTGCACAAAGGTGTCTAGCTCCTTCACCCAAGCCCTAACTGAAAATAGAGGTGATCCATCAAAAGTGGATAGAAAGAATATACCCTCACCTTTATTATTTCTCCTTGTGCTCTTTTCCTCCTTCATTTTGAAAAACCCTTGGAAGTTTAAGTGACCTTTGAACTCCTCGGGTTGATCTTCATATTCCTGCAAATAATCACCAAGAGTATCTTTCTTTGGCATATCTCCTTTCTTCCTCTTCATGAAGAAATTGCTGATAGAACATGGTAGATATGATGATATGGCTGAGTGCTCATATCCAAAATATGAGGACTTAGAATCTTCCTCCTGTATATATTTTGTTGAGGGATCTTCATGTGTTTCCCTCCTCATTTCTTTGATGCCCTTGCTTTTGCCCTGCAGATTTGTCAAGAGAAGTTTTGAGAACCTCCTTTATCTAGAAAACAAGGGTTTGCTCTGATTTCTTCTACAAATATCCTCCTCCCCATGAGAAGACTCCATAATTTTTGGGCTCACAGGCTGAGCCAAGATTGTTGCTCTGATACCACTATAATATCCCAAAATTGGAATTTTCTACAACAATAAGAATAGCTTAAGGTATTCCAAAGTTGGAGAAGAGAAATTAATCAACTCATGTAATTTTTTTGAACACATGGCTATCATAATAACAATCACAGCAACAAACTATGCCTTTATACAGTTCACCAAGTGGGGAAAAGCAACTATTTTTGCCTCAAAAATGTTATTTTCTGAATATTGAGTTAAAAAAGTGGAAAATAACGGTTGTGTCCCTTATAATGGAGAATATAGGACATGAATGCAAAATATTTTCAGAAACAAATGCCTTTAGCCTAGTTAAACAGGCCTCCCATGCTCAAGACAGCTAAAAATTGCCAAAACCCCAAGACTGCAAAATGCCGGAGCAGCTGCACAAGTGACTGCGCAGTATAAAGAGAGGTTAACTCAGAAAATATATAAATATTACTAATAATTTTATTATAATACTCAATTATGTACAAAATTAGAGATCTAATCTCTTTTACACAAATCCAAGAAGACCCGGCAAGGATTTCTTGACAGAAAAGATATACAAGACAAGCTGCTGCAAAATCTGTGGCTGAATAATGATGTATGGATGAATATCTGCAAAATATGGCTGAAAATTCAAAGAAATGGCTGTAGATTCTTCTTCTAGCTTTCCCAAAGAAATGTTGATCCTCCTCTTGGGAAACTAGCTCCTCAAAATGGGGTTTCAACCCCTTCCACTGCAAACCTTAAGAAATAACGCAGTTTTTTGAAGGGACTGTGTTTTTTCTGAAGTTAGATGCTTGGCCCAACACCAGGTAGTGTAAAATTCATATCATAAACCTCCTCTTATATTTCTCAAGCAAGATCTCCAAGAAAGAGTAGGGAATCCCCACCCAGGCAAACCCTTGCACTAAGCAGTGCAGCAACTTAGCTAAAAAACTAAGTATTTAGGAAGTCTAAGCAGACCTCATGAAAATATAATCTCCAATATTTTCATATGCTTTCCATCTCCTTCATTATATAATTGATGAGCTTCCTCACCAAGGGTCCCACCCACTATGAGGTTGCTTCCATGCAAAGGCTCCTCCACAAAAAATGTGATGTCCAATAAGATGGTGCAATGTATCTAGACAGCTTTGTTGACTTGGTCAACCTTAAATGATTCTTCATGCCTTGTCCCTTTTCACACTCAAGGTGCCTTTATTTGTCGCACTATTAACTTTATCGTTATTTAATGCCTTTATTTAAATACAACAATTGTGAGTCAATCGTTGATTTTTTAAAACATCTGTCCATATAGCTAACTTGTTCAACATGTGGCTGCTGAATTGCTATTTCACATGATCCCCTTTCATTAGATGATTTTTATCTACATTGAGCAATCTCTAATACTCTGCTCTCCAATTATTCATGCATCAGATGCATCTAGATTTCAAAATCAAAATTAATATTCCTATTAGCTGAAGCTAATTTAGGAATATTACATTCCACATCCTCATCGCTTCTTGATATTGCACCTACAACAACATTTTACTTCCCTTTTTTGCAGTTGATTTCAAATTCATAACCCAACATATTTGTGACCCATTTTTTCTACTCTTCTAAAGATAATATTTTTTCCAAGAAGTATTTAAGACTATCAGGATTTTTTTCTACCTTGAAGTGTCTTCCCATTAAGTAAGGGTGAAATTTCTTCAATGCATGTAGTATTGCAAACATCTCCTTCTCATAAATAGGTTTCTGTAAATACTTTACCTTAATTGGATGACTTTCAAAAGTAATGGGTCGTCCTTCTTGCATTAAAACAACACCAATGCAATTCCTGAGGCATCACATTCCACAATAAAGGTTTTTTTGAATTCTGGTGTAACTAATACCAAAGTTGGACACATTGCCTCTTTAAGATTTTCAAAGGCCTTAGTTTCTTGTGGAGTCCAAAAAAATGCATCTTTCTTCAATAATTTTGTTAGAGGTGTTGCTATCTTCCCATAATTATTAACAAATTCCGATAATAACCTGTCAACCCAATAAATCCTCGAAGACGGCTTAAGGTTGTGGGGATTTTCCATTCCTTGATGAATTCAATTTTGTTGTGGTATGCCTTAACACCCTCGTCGGATACAATATGATCCAAATATTCCACTTCTTGTACTCCAAAGAAACATTTGGATGATTTTGCATACAATTTTTTATCCTCCAATAGTTTGAGCACCTTGTCAACATGTTGAAAATGATCTTTTCAAGACTTGCTATAGATTAGTATATCATAAAAAAAAATACTAAAACAATATTTCTAAGGGTTTGAAAGTGGATTTCATCAAACCTTGAAATTTCGAAGGTGCATAAATAAGGCCAAAAGGCATGACCAAAAATTCATAATGAGCTTCATGAGTTTTAAATGTTGTTTTCAAAATGTCTTCTATCTTCATCCTAATTTGATGATATCCTGAACAAAGATCCAACATCGTGAAATAAATTGCTTCATGCAATTCATCCAACAATTCATCAATGACAGGAATTGGAAACGTATCTTTAATAGTTAGCTTGTTGAGATCTCTATAATATGGACACATACACCATGATCCATCATTCTTGTGCACAAATACTACTGGAGAAGAGAAATAACTTTGGATAGGTTGAATTATACTTTCCTCTAGAATTTCTACAACCATATGTTCAATTTCACTCTATTGGGCATATGGATATTTATAAGGTCTAATGTTTGGAGGAACACTTCCTAGAATCAAGTGAATAGCATGATAATGATCGTGAATAGGTGGGAGACATTTGAGAGTCTCAAATACCTTGGAATTATTGTCAAGGACTTTTTGGAGATCTAGTGAAATGGATGACTTAAATGTTTAAACATCTAGTGAACATAATTGTGCAATTACGCCCCGTTGTACCTTCTTCAAAAGATTTTTCATGCCATTAGAGCTAATTATCTTCCTAGGTTTCCCTGTGATACCCCTTAATTCAATTTCCTTTCCTTCCGAGAAATAATTCAAGAAAAATTCTTGAAAATTAAAAGCTATTGTCCCCAAATATTGTAACCATTGGACTCCTAATGTAATATCTGCGTTTCCCATTTGAATGGAAAGCATTGGAATTTTTAATACGTATTCCTCCATGGTTATATTGATATTATGGCACTTCCCTGAGCAATTTATAGTTCCTACATTTGAAACCATCACTTGACACTCTAGTGTTGGGTACAAAAATCAATTCAAATCCTTGGTTATCATACAATGAATAAAATTATGAGTACTACTTGAATCAATCAAAACTAATACTTTTTTCTTGATATATCCTTCTATCGTGAGAGTTTGAGGATTGGTAATTCCCTCCAATGCATTGTAAAATATGGCCGGATTCATTTTTTTTTTTCATCCCCCAAGGTTGGTTCTTAGTTTATATCTTCTTCTTTTGATGTTTCTTTCTCCTTTTCTTCCTCCTCTTCACAATCTATGTAAAATAATTTCTTCTCAGAACACTTATGACCTTTAGTGTATTTTCTATCACAACTATAACAAATCCATTTTTCTCTCTTTTCCTCTAGTTGTTGTGGTTTCAACCTTGTGGGTTGTGGGAAGGTAGGATCGGCCACACTTCCATATTTATAGTTGTGAATGATAGACTTTCTTGTTGCCATAATTTTGCTTTCAACTTTTCTTTCCACCCTGAATGCATTCTACAATTAATTAGGTTCCCATAGGAAAACCTCATGTTGGATGTTATCCTTTAAATTCCCTATGAATACATCAATCATATGCTCATTTGGAATATAATTTACCTTTATATTCAATCTTTGGAAGTCCTCAATGTTTTCCCCTACTGAACCCTTTTGTTTGAAATTTATCATTTGGCTAAAAAAGGTATTTCTCTTTGTATCCTCATAATGTGCTATCAATTCTTCAATAAAAATTGTCTAAGGTACTACTGCATTATGAGAACAAATCCATAGATACCATACAAATTTATTAGGTTTTAAATATAAATATGCATTGCATACCTTTTATGTTGTTGTGCATCATGTAGATCAAAGAACTGCTCCATCTGTAGTATCCATGTTACCGGATCCTTGTCATCAAGCTTCCTCATTTTGATATTTGGAATGTGATTAGTTTTCAACCCACTATTGGAGTCTCTAAAATCATAATTCATGATTCCTTTGGTCCCCATCCTTATTTTCAGGGAATATTGTTGGGAATCACAATTGTCGTTAGACCAAAACCCGCAAGTGTTAGTCAACGATCTCATCGCCAGAGATAATTTCCATGAGAGGTAGTTAGTCCATGTCGCGAAATACACGGGAGCGTTGGTTTATCCAATGTACAACAATATCCCCCCAACGCGAGCTAGGTGTTTATCGAACTCGTGACCTACGCTCTGATACCACTTGTTGATAATCACAATTTTCGTTAGACAAAAACTCACAAGTGTTAGTCAACGATCGCATCGCCAGAGATAAATATCCATGAGAGGCGGTTAGTCCATGTCGTGAAACACACAGGGAGCATTGGTTTATCTAATGTCCAACAAATACCTTGTCACCACTAGGAAGCGTTTCTTGCAACAAATTTTTCAAACCTTCCTTCAACCCTTCCATATCGACATTCATCATCGCTTCCATGTATTTTTTTAAACCATCCTTCAAAAATCCCATGTCCCTTTTCATTTCTCCTTTGAAACCATCTAATTCATTTTTGGTTTCTCTTTTTGAGTGAAATTTGTTGCACTTGATCTCATAATTTTGATATATCATGTTGCAGTTCTTCCTCTTCCCAGGCGTCGTAGTAGATATTTTTGTTAACTTTTTGGGTGTATCCATTTTTTTGTTGTGAGGAATATTGGAACCAAATAATGATATATATGCTTCAGTATTCCTTTTGAATCACTTCAAACTGATTTTTCAAACAAAAGTGAAGCAAATTTTAAAAAAATACACTTTTTTTCTTGTTTTTTGAAGCCTGATCTTGAAATCATTGTACCTATGTAATTTCGACCTCCAAATGTATAAAAAAACTTTGTGAGGTATATCTATAATTAATCTTTCCAACCCCACAAGTTAGACCGAAATTGTATTCTTCAAGAAAAAGTTATACCAAATATTCCACGATGACCTGATTATGGATTGGTTCAGTGTAGTGAAATTGTACAGACTGCCACGTGTCACTATTTCAACGTTTAGAACTATAATTAGTCCCCAAGAAAATATATTTCATGCATTTCATGCACTTTTGGTCACTTTTATGGAATTTAAAATTGATGTTTGAAGGTAAATTTATGTTGTGTAACCAGCTCCAAAAATAGAAGAAAAGAGATATCAACGCCTTAGAAATAAGCCACTTCGAGGGGGCAACCTCCAATACATTGCATAAATGAACAATTCTTGGATGATGCAATTTACAAAACCTCCTTTCTATATATAGGAGTCCATGGGGCCATAATGTAATCCTAGTGGGCCACAATGTAATCCTAGCCGACCTAACAATAATAATTTAAGGGCACAATAATAATAAATTGGGGGTTACAAGGGTACAATAATAACAATAAGGGGGTTACACTAACAACAATAAGGGACTATACTAGTAATATAGGGACCTAACATGCCCCTCTCCTTCAAAAAAGTGTTGTCCTCAATGCTTGAGTAGCTCTGGGTGCTTCTGTATATAATTCTCATCCTCCCATGTAGAATCTTCAGTGGGTAAGTTCTTCCACTTGATGAGATACTCTGAAATTGATCGATTCCGTAGCTGTCGAGTTCTTGTTTCCATGACTGCTTCAGGTTCCAATATAATTTTTCCTTCCTCATCAAGTTCTGGCAATATTGTTTGAACCGGAAGATTTTCACCTATAACCTTCTTTAAGCATGAAACATGGAAAACTGGATGTACTCGCGAAGAAGCAGGAAGCTCCAATTTGTATGCCATAGTACCAATCTTTTGCAACACCTTGTAAGGACCATAGTACTTTGGCGATAATTTATTGTCCTTATTTTCTTGCTTGAGGGACATTTTTTTATATGGTTGTAGCCGTAAAAATACCCAATCTCCTACATCAAAACTTCTCTCGCTGCGATGTTGATCTTCTTGTTGTTTCATTCGATTTTGTGCCAAATTCAGGTTATCCTTTAAGAGTTGGAGAACTTCTTGTTGATGCTCGATGTGATCTTCCACTACTTGAACCTTCAAATTTTCCCTTAAATATGATGTGATGGATGGTGGATGATATCCATAAAGTGCCATAAATGGGGTCATTTTTGCTGCAGTATGGAAGGAAGTGTTATACCACCATTCAGCGAGAGGTAACCACTTGACCCATTGTTCTTGTTTATCAGATACAAAACAACGAAGATATCCTTCCAAACATTTATTTACTATCTCAGTTTGACCATCAGATTGAGGATGATAAGATGAGCTATGAGCTAATTGAGTACCCAAACAAGAAAATAACTCCATCCAAAAATTTCCAGTAAAAATGGGATCTCCGTCGCTCAAAATAACCCTTGGGCTTCCATGTAGCTTTTGAATTCTGTCCATAAATGTAGTAGCAACTGTACTTGCTTTAAATGGATGAGATAATGCACAAAGTGTGCATACTTGGTAAGTCTATCAACTACCACCATGATGACATTCTTTCCTTCGGACTTAGGTAAACCTGTGATAAAATCCATTGAAATCTCCTCCCAACGTTGACTTGGAATGAATAAAGGTTGTAGAAGTCCCGGGGTCTTAATTGTCTCCACTTTATTTTGCTGGAAAACCAAACATTCCGCCACAAAATTTTGAATATCAGATTTAAGGCCATCCCAAAAAAATTCTTTCTTCACCCTGTGGTAAGTTTTTAAAAATCCTGAGTGTCCTCCAAAAGGAGAAGTGTGCAATTCCAGAAGAATCTTTTGTTTTAGTTGGGAATTCTTACAAAGATATAAGCGATCTTTGTACCATAAGGAAACATTTTTCCAACTAAATGTATCAGATGTACTAGGATCTTGCTGCAACTTTTGAATGAGTATCCATACATCTTTGTCCTTCTTCCATTCATCTCTTGCTTCGGTTATCCAATCTGGTTGGATAATAGAAATGGAACAAAGCAATGCTTCCACCTCTTCATTCTTTCTTGAGAGTGCATCTGCAACAACATTAAGCTTTCCTTTTTTGTAGATTATTTCAAAGTCATAACCCAACATCTTTGTGACCCATTTTTGTTGCTCTTCTAACGATAGTCTTTGTTCCAAAAAGTGTTTAAGACTATCATGATCAGTTTTTACCTTGAAGTGTCTTCCCATTAGGTAAGTTTGCCATTTCTTTAGTGCATGCAGTATTGCTAACATTTCCTTCTCATAAATAGGTTTCTGTAAATACTTTCCTTTGATTGGACGAATTTCAAAAGCAATGGGTCTTCCGTCTTGCATTAAAACCGCACCAATTCCATTTCCTGAGGCATCACATTCCACAATAAAGGTTTTTGTGAAGTCTGGCGTAGCTAAGACCGATGCTAGGCACATTGCCTCTTTAAGACGTTCAAATGCCTTAGTTGCTTCAAGAGTTCATGAAAATGCATCTTTCTTGAATAATGTTGTTAGAGGTGCTGCTATTCTCCCATAATTCTTAACAAACTTGCGATAATACCCTGTTAACCCGAGAAATCCTCACAGCTGCTTTATGGTTGTGGGGACTTTCCATTCCTTAATGGCTTTAATTTTGTTAGGGTCTACTTTAACACCCTCATGAGATACACTATAACCTAGATATTCCACCTCTTGTACTCCAAAGAAACATTTGGATTTTTTTACATATAATTGTTTCTCCTGCAATAGTTTGAGCACCCTGTCAACATGTTTAGCATGATCCTTCCAAGACCTGTTGTAGATTAGTATATCATCAAAAAATACTAGCACATATTTTCTAAGGAAGGGTTTGAAAATGGAATTCATCAACCCTTGAAATGTAGAAGGTGCATTGGTAAGGCCAAAAGGCGTGATCAAAAATTCATAATGACCCTCATGAGTTCGAAATATTGTTTTTGGAATATCTTCAGTCTTCATTCTAATTTGATGATATCCTGAACGAAGATCCAACTTGGTAAAATACATTGCTCCATGTAATTCATCCAATAATTCATTAATCACAGGAATGGGAAATTTGTCTTTAATGTTGAGCTTATTGAGCTCCCTATAATCCGGACACATTCGCCATGATCCATCCTTCTTATGTACCAATACTACAGGAGCAGAGAAAGAACTTTGACTAGGTTGAATTATACCCGCCTCTAACATTTCTGCAATCATACATTCAATTTCGCTCTTTTGGAAGTAAGGATATCTATAAGGCCTGATGTTTGGAGGAACACTTCCTGGAATCAAATGAATAGCATGATCATGATCACGAATAAGTGGGAGTCCTTTGGGAGTTTCAAACACCTTGCAATGATTGTCCAAGACTTGTTGGAGATCTGCAGAAATAGATGATTTTGATGTCGGAACTTCTAGTGAGCATAATTGTGCAATTACACCTCGTTGTTATTTCTTTAGAAGATTTGTCATGACATTAGAGCTTATTATCCTTCCCGGCTTCCCTTCAATACCCCATAATTCGACTTCCTTTCCTTCTGAAAAAAATTTCAAGAAATTTTTTTGAAAATTAAAAGCTACCGTCCCCAAAGATTGTAACCATTGTACTCCTAGTACAACATCAGCACCTCCCATAGGAATGGAAAGCATTGGCCTAGTCAATACATATTCCCCCATGGTTAGCTTGATATTATGGCATTTTCCAGAGCAATTTATAGTTCCTCCATTTGCAACCATCACTTGACATTCTGGTGCTGGGTATAGGAAACAATTTAATTCCTTGGCTACCTTACAATGAATAAAATAATGGGTGCTACCTGAATCAATCAACACTATTACCTTTTTCTTCTTGATTTGTCCTTGTATCTTGAGAGTTTGAGGAGTGGTAATTCCTGCCAGCGCATTACACGATATGGTCGGATTCATTTCTTCCTCTTCTAGGGTTGGTTCCAGGTGTATATCCTCTTCTTGTTCATTTTCTTCTTCCTCTTCACAATCTATGTAAAATAATTTCTTCTCAGCACACTTATGACCTTTAGTGTATTTGCTATCACAACTATAGCAAAGCCCTTTTGCTCTTTTTCTTCCAATTGTTGTGGTGTCAACCTTGTAGGTTGTGGAAATCTAGGCGTAGCAACACTTCCTTCTTTATAGAATTGAGTGGTAGGCTTCCTTGTCGCCATAATTTTACATTCAACTTTTCTTGCCAACCTGAATACCTTCTCCAATGAATCAGGTTCCAGAACGCGAACTTCATGTTGGATGTTATCCTTTAAAGTGCCTATGAAGAGATCAATCTTGTGTTCCTCTGGAATATCAGTTACCCTTATATTCAATTTTTGGAAGTCCTCAATGTGCTGCCCCACTAAACCCTTTTGTTTGAGATTTATAAATTAGCTAAAGAAGGTGTTGCTCTTTGTATCCTCATAATGTGCTATCATTTCTTCCGTAAAAATTGACCAAGTGACAATTTTTTTACGGGAGCAAAGCCATCGATGCCATACAAATGTATTTTATTCTAATTGTAAAGTTCCAATGCGTACCTTTTGTGTGTTTTGCACATTATGGAGATCAAAATATTGCTCCATCTGTAGTATCCATGTTACAGGATCCTTCCCATCAAACTTCCTCATATCCATTTTTGGAATATGTAGAAATTAGCTGAATAAATCACTTATTCACTGAAGATTAACCTGGTCATATATCAATTTCGAATTGCATACATAACACATAACCTTCTTCTACCATTAATTGTCACATGCGGAAATAACAGAAGCAATCTCACATCAATTCAATCACACATTAACTCAGTATGTATGGGGAAAGCCTATAGCTGAAAACCCCGCAGCTATTGTGTATATTATAATGGAGAAATCAAGTAACCATACAAGTACAATACTCCTCACAAGTACTCAGTACTCTCTCATGAAGTTACTCACAATCTGACTCAGTTTTGAACAAGTCTGAGGTTCAAAACTCCCCGCCAATTGCCTTGCCTCTATTGCGCAATCATGGTCTGTATATGAAGAGGTTCAAGGTTCGAATCCCCTTCCCTTGATTGCGTAATTGTCATGGACAATTCCTCCAAGTGTAATGCAAATCTCATGCAAAACAAATCTACCAACCGATAGCTTTACTCACCCTTTCATCTACCTCTTCCACTGGTCTCCACTGAACTGATCATGCACTGTAGTGAACTGAAGTGTTCTTGAGTTGACTAATGAGTTAATATTTAGTAAATTAAATATTATTTAATTTACTCCACTCATATCTAGTTGATTAGTTAGTTTAACTAATCCCAACTAGTTCAACTAAAACAAACAAAACACAACTCCACTATCTGTCCCGTTAACTCCTCCAAAACTTCTGCCACTGAAGTCTAACTGAAGCCAACCATGCAAGATGCCATCAAACCCTAGGAACCACGTGATTCCTTGTGTCAGTTGCATGAGCCACCTCCATGACTCAAACCGAAGTGCGCCAAGAGAGTAAACTGCTGTTTATAGTCAAAATATTATTAAGGGTAAATAATATTTGACTTCCATATTTTTAGGAGATCAGTCTAAAAATAGCCTGGGTCCTAAAAAATAGGGTCTCATCTATTTTTACCGACATGTCGCATCCATCAAGAATCTCCAAGCAGAATTCCCAAATTATGCTCCGTATGTCTAAAAATAGACATAGTCTAAAAATAGACTTTGCGCCAGAATTTGCCTGCGGGCCCACTTAGTGAAGGCGACTTCATTTCACTAAGCTCCATCATCTTGCTGCATTCTCAACAGAATATTGTGGTTCTTCCCGCCAACATTAGAGTTTATGAAATCGCAATTAACATTTATTTTGTTCTCATCATGAGGTTCTTCTACTATCTTTTCACCATTAGGAAACATTTCTTGTATCAACTTGGTCAAACCTTCGATGTCTGCTTTTAGATCATTCTTCATGTTTTTCATGTTGTTTTCCATGTTGTCTTTCATGTCATCCATCTTAGCTTCCATTCCAGGTTCCATGCCATCCATCTTAGCTTCCACACCTTTCTTCAAACCATCCATCTTCTCTTCCACGACTTTCTTCAAAACAACCATTTCATTTTTTGTTGCTCTTTGCGAGAGTGAAATTTGTTGCACTTGCTCTTGTAATTTTGATAGATCATGTTGCAATTCTTCATCTTCACGAGTCATAGTAGAACCTTCTGAAGGCTTAATGGGTGTTGAATTATTTTTACGAGGCATCTTTTAGAACCCAATACTGATATCTATTCTACAATATGCCCTTGGAATCAATTCAAATTGATTCTTCAAACAAGACTTATGCAATTTGGAAAAAAAATACACACCTTTTTCTTGTTTTTGAGGAGCTCGATATTGAAATTGGATTATCTCTATGATTGCATCACTTCAATATCTGAATTTTGGTACTAACGTAGCCCTCTGAATTTTCTTTCGAATGCCACAGGTCTGACCTGATTTGGATTCTCCAAGACAAAGTTGTGTCCAATCTCCCACAATGACCTAATTATGGACTGGTTCAGTAGAGCGAACTTGTACGACTTACCATGTGTCACTGTTTCGTCCTTTTTCTCTGAAATTGATAACCAAGAAACTAAAGTCCATGCACTTGTGACCACTTTTTACGGCACTCCAATCCAATGCCCAGAGAGAGAGTTATTGAATTTTTCCCACGATCACCTCTTTGAGATGAAATTCAAGAGCCTGAAAAAGCACTATCTTCCATAGATCATATCTCCAAAAATATTGCAAACCAAGCTCTGAAATTTTTTAAAAATTTCCTCAGGATTTTAGCTTCACACCATACAAATTTCAGATTCTGAACCTTCATAGAAAAAAATTTATAGCGCAAATTCCACGATGACCTGTTTAGGAGCCTGAAAAAAGACCTAACTTCCACAGATCATAATCTCCGAAAATATTGCGAACCAAGCTCTGAAATTTTTAGAAAATCTTCCTCAGGATTTTGGCTTTACATCCTCAAAATTTCAGCTTCTGAAGCTTCGTAGAAAAAAATTTATAGCTAAAATGTCACGATGACCTGTTTGGAGCAACGAAACCCTAGAATCCAAAGCTCTGATACCAAATGTTGTGTAACCAGCTCCAAAAATAGAAGAAAAGAGATATGAACGCCTTAGAAATAAGCCACTTCGAAGGGGCAACCTCCAATACATTACATAAATGAACAATTCTTGGATGATACAATTCAAAAAACCTCCTTTCTGTATATAGGAGTCCATGGGGCCATAATGTATTTCTAGTGGGCCATAATGTAATCCTAGCCGACCTAACAATAATAATTTAAGGGCACAATAATAATAAAATGGGGGTTACAAGGGTGCAACAATAACAATAAGGGGGTTACACTAACAACAATAAGGGACTATACTAGTAATATAGGGACCTAACAATTTATGACGATTTTTCCTAAGTCCCCTATTTGAGACTGAATTTTGGAGCATGTAGAAACCCTAAATTCCTTGGACCACATCTCTAAAAATATATTGAACCAAGATATGAAATATTTACATGAATTTGACCAATATTTTGAATCCATGTTAAAATTTTCAACTTCTAAATCCTCGCAGAAAAAAACTAATAGCGAAAATTCCAAAATGCCATGTTTGAAGCAACAAAACCCTAGCCTGACCCAAAGCAATGATGCCAAATGTTATGTAACCAGATATATATATATAGTTCAATTGACTTGAAAATAAGCTTCTTTGAGGGGGAAACCTCCTTTTGCATCACATAAATGAAAAATTCTTGTATGATTCAAATGACAAGACCTCCTTGATATATATAGGAGTTTAAGGGGTCGAAATATAATTAGGGCCTACATAAAATAATGATGTAAGGGAAAAACAATAACAATGTGGGGGATACACTAGTACTATAGGGACCTAACAATCCCTCTACCAATTGGTGTTGTCTGTCTCTCCTAAAATTATCATGATCTGTCCACGGGGTCTTGGATAGATGGTGATGGAGTGCACTATTAAGGCACTCCTAGATGTTAAAATCATTGATTCAATTCCTTTCTTTATTTGAGTGCTATTCTTGGAAATGACCACGATGTAGCCTCAATGTTTTCGAGCTTAAAGAAAAGAAAAAAATTATGATGATCCAATAAACAATGTTCCTTGGAGCTAAGGAAAAAGAGTTTCTCTCTCCTTGGTAGAAAAATTGGTCATTATAATCCCTGATTTTGAGGGTTTTACCAAGGGTCACATCAAAGCTTGGAGCCCTCAACTTAAGGCTCTTTCGTATTTGTTCTAACATTCCAGGATTATGGTTGACCTAGTGGACCCTTATTTGTCCTCTTTCATCAAGTTCATCAACTTATATTGATTGTATTTAAAAAAAAAGGTTTTTTCGGGAGAGTCTCAATTCCTCTAGTGTTTTGATGACTCCTAACATAATTTTGGGAGGTGATTTAAATATCATCCTCTCATTGTAGGAATTCTCGGGAAATATGCATCGTGAGGATCCTTTGGAGGGTTTTTTTTTTTCTTTCACCTCTTTACCCTATATCAATTGGTTGATATGGGGCATGTGAAGATCAACCCCACAGGGGGAATGGAAGAAAGGGAGGGATTTGTGAAGAAAATATTGGATCATTTTCTTCTTTCTGAAAGTGTTTTTGAATCCTCATGGATCTTTAAATCCTAGGTATCTAGAGGGGTTCTCTTCCACTACCTACCCATCCTTCTAAAACCCGCAAGTGTTAGTCAACGATCACATCACCAGAGATAAGGTCCATGAGAGGCGGTTAGTCCATGTCGTGAAACACACAGGACCATTGGTTTATCCAATGTCCAACGATCTCCCCCCCAACGCAAGCTGGGTGTGTATCGAACTCGTGTCCTATGCTCTGATACCACTTGTTTGGAACCACTATTGTCGTTAGACCAAAAATCGTAGGTGTTAGTCAACGATCGCATCGCAAGAGATAAAGATCCACGATAGGTGGTTATTCCATGTCGTGAAACACATGGGGAGCATTGGTTTATCCAATGTCCATCAAATACCTTGTCACCGCTAGGAAGCGTTTCTTGCAACAACTTTTTCAAACCTTCCTTCAACCCTTCCATATTGACATTCATCATCGCTTCCATGTTTTTTTTTAAACCATCCTTCAAAAATCCCATGTCCCCTTTCATTTTTCCTTTGAAACCATATAATTCATTTTTGGTTGCTCTTTGTGAGAGTGAAATTTGTTGCACTTGGTCTCATAATTTTGATATATCATGTTGCAGTTCTTCCTCTTCCCAGGCATCGTAGTAGATATTTTTGTTAACTTTTTGGGTGTATCCATTTTTTTGTTGTGAGGAATATTGGAACCAAATAATTATATATATGCTTCATTATTCCTTTTGAATCACTTCAAACTGATTTTTCAAATTAAAGTTAAGAAAATTTTATAAAATACACTTTTTTTCTTGTTTTTTGAAGCTTGATCTTGAAATCGTTGTATCTATGAAATTTTGACCTCCCAATGTATAAAAAAAAATTGTGAGGTATATCTATAATTATTCTTCCCAATCCCACAAGTTAGACCGAAATTGGATTCTTCAAGAGAAAATTATACCAAATATCCCACGATGACCTGATTATGGACTGTTTCAGTATAGCGAAATTGTACAGACTACCACGTGTCACTATTTCAACCTTCAAACCTATAATTAGTCCCCAAGAAACTATATTTCATGCACTTTCGGTCACTTTTATGGAATTCAAAATTGATGTTTGAAGATAAATTTATGACAATTTTTCCTAAGTCCCCTATTTGAGACTGAATTTTGGAGCATGTAGAAACCCTAAATTCCTTGGACCATATCTCTGAAAATATAGTGAACCAAAATATGAAATATTTACATTAATTTGACCAAGATTTCAAATCCATGTTGTAAAATTTTCAACTTCTAAATCCTCGTAGAAAAAACTAATAGCGAAAATTCCAAAATGACATGTTTGAAGCAACAAAACCCTAGCCTGATCCAAAGCTATGATGTCAAATGTTATGTAACCAGATCAAAAATAC
Source organism: Pinus albicaulis (assembly GCA_034641835.2). NCBI lineage: Eukaryota > Viridiplantae > Streptophyta > Pinopsida > Pinales > Pinaceae > Pinus > Pinus albicaulis. The sequence continues at coordinate 1,170,858,255 of CM076574.1, read as the reverse complement.
ACACACACACACACACACACACATATATATATATATATATATATATATATATATAGTTCAACAACTTGAAAATAAGCTTCTTTGATGGGGAAACCTCCTTTTACATCACATAAATGAAAAATTCTTGTATAATTCAAATGACAAGACCTCCTTGGTATATATAGGAGTTTAAGGGGTCGAAATATAATTAGGGCCTACATAAAAATAATAATGTAAGGGAAAAACAATAACAACGTGGGGCTACACTAGTACTATAGGGACCTAGCAATCCCTCTACCAATTGGTGTTGTCTGTCTCTCCTAAAATTATCATGATCTGTCCACGAGGTCTTGGATAGATGGTGATGGAGTGTGCTATTAAGGCACTCCTAGATGTTAAAATCATTGATTCAATTCCTTTCTCTATTCGAGTGTTATTCTTGGAAATGACCACGATGTAGCCTCAATTTCGTCGAGCTTAAAAAAAAGAAAAATATTATGATGATCCAATAAACAATGTTCCCTGGAGCTAAGGAAAAAGAGGTTCTCTCTCCTTGGTAGAAAAATTGGTCATTCTAATCCCTGATTTTGAGGGTTTGACCAAGGGTCACATCATAGCTTCGAGCCCTCAACTTAAGGCTCTTTCATATTTTTTCTATCATTCCAGGATTATGGTTGACCTGGTGGACCCTTATTTGTCCTCTTTCTTCAAGTTCATCAACTTATATGGGTTGTATTAAAACAAAAGGTTTTTTTGGGAGGTTCTCAATTCCGCTAGTGTTTTGACGACTCCTAACATAATTTTGGGAGGTGATTTAAATATCACCCTCTCATTGTAGGAATTCTTGGGAAATAGGCATCGTGAGGATCCTTTGGAGGGTTTTATTTTTCTTTCACCTCTTTACCCTACATCATTTGGTTGATATGGAGCATGTGAAGATCAACCCCACGCAGGGAATGGAAGAAAGGGAGGGATTTGTGAAGAAAATATTGGATAATTTTTTTCTCTCTGAAAGTGTTTTTGAATCCTTGTGGATCTTTAAATCCTAGGTATCTAGAGGGGTTATCTTCCACTACTTACCCATCCTTCTAAACCCCCCCCCCCTCCCCGTGAGGTTAAGCCCTATCATCCCTTGAGGTTTAATCAAGTCTAGCTTTTAAAGGAATATTACCACCAAATGATTCATTCAATATGGTATCCTTTGGTTTTAAGTACAGAGTCATCTTATATGAATCAATTCTCAGAAAACTTAATCAAATTTTACCATACACCAGAGGGATGGGAAAAATCCCATTTATCGCAATTCCAAGTGAATTTGTTGGACACCAAGAAAAAGATAAATTATCTTTTCGTTAATCATGCCCCCAAAGCTCTAAGGATGATGATTCCTCCCTTAGATCCTTGATCGCTCAAAAGCATGACCTTTTGGCTAAGGAAGAAACTTGATGGCACCTCAAGAGCAGGACAGTGTGGCTAGAAAAAAGAGATAATAATGTGAAATTATTTCATAATTATGTAAATCACTGGAAACACATCAATACTATGTGGGACATTCAAGGCCTAGTTGGGTCGATGGCTAGGTCCTTTAAAGAAAAATTTGAGGTAGGTAGGCCTTTGGTCATCTATTTTCTAAACTAGTTGGGCACCGTATTGAGGATATTCATAGACTTATTTGTTTGTTACCTACAATATTCACGAAAGAAATGAATGCTATGCTCTCTGAGAAAGTCTCAAAAGGTGAAGTCCATGCCACTCTTTTCTCCATGCAAAAATGGAAGTGCCCAATGCTAAAACTTATCAATTGAATTCTTTATGGAGTTCTATGAGCTATTAAAATGGGATTCTTAAAAATTGTGTAGGAATATAAAATATCTAGTAAAGTCCTAGGCTCATTCAACTATACTTTCCTAGGTCTCACTTCAAAAAACTATGATATTGTATCTTTTGATGATTTCCATCCCATATTTTGCTAAAACATAATTTACAAATTAATTTATAAGATTATGGTATGGTGGAATAATCATCTCCTTAGTGATATTATTTGTAAGAAATAATTTGGTTTCTTGTGCAAGAGGTATATTCACAATGCAAGTGTGTTAGCATATGAAGTGTTGCATTTCATCAAGACTCAAAAGCTTCTTGTTATAGCTTTAAACATTGATCTTTCTAAAGCTTATATAGAGTTAGTTGGGTTTTTCTCAGGCTAGTGTTAATTCAAATGGGCACGCAACTCCCTTTGGTGATTGGATTATGAAGTGTATATAATTTGCTTCCTATGGAGTTCTGATTAATTACTCCAAATTATTTTGTCCTTCATGTGGCCTTAGAAAATGTTTCCCCCTATCTCCATTCCTTTTATTACAGATTGTTGGGGGTCTTAGTAATCTTATTTGTGATGTTATAGAACATGGTAATCTAAGGGGTGTGAATATTACTTCCTTTGAATCAATCTTTAATTTATTGTTCGTTGATGATGTTCTATTATTTGTTGTATGCTCTCTGTCAGAGTTCCAAGCTTGCAAAAGGTATTGGACCTTTATTGCAGGGACACGGGGATTGAAAACAATATGTTAAAATCATCATTACTTTATGGGTTTCCAATTTTTTTTTGCTTATAAAATCACGTAGATGGTGCTTGTTAAATAAGTTTTCATTTTGAAGACATTGAGGAAATAGTTTGTGAGCTCAAAATTTAGCATTGAAGCTTAATTTAAGTCAGTTCCACATAATATATGTAGTTCCTTTGATTTCCAACCATTGGTAGTCACTTGGTGTGCTTGCTAAGGCATGGAGGTCCCCCACAACTGAAGTTTGTATAGACTATTTTGTTCGAATTTCACATGCTATAATATCTTGTTCATAAGAATTTGTTTCATGTTCATACCTTTTAACTTTCATTTTTTAAGTATTTTCAATTATCTTGTGTATACTAGACATTTTATATTAATGTGCTTGTAGTTTATATGTGAGTTTGTTGTCATTTTTTACTACATACTATTTTCAATATTTTAGTATACATTGTTATTCATATTTTAGTGTTTAAAATATTGTTCATAAGTCATAATTATCATAGGGTAGTTGATAGTCAGGAGGACAGGCTAGTTGACAAGCTGAGTAAAGGACCATGAGTGCAATCCACTACCTTTTCTAGTGGATAAGGCTCTAACTATTCATAACTTTTCACTTAGTATTGTAACAATAATCATCGTAATACCCGGATGCGGGTGGCCAACATGCATGATAGGTGGCAAGGGTGGTGGGCGGGCGCGTGGGGTTCTACCACCGCCAACCTTCTTTGCGTCCTCTACGCCATTAATGGCATTTACATTGTTCTGTCTGGGGCATTTATGCGGCACACTCATCCAGACTTGCGCTCAATCCACAGAGATATGGCTTCTCCGGGATGATACAGACCTAATTTTTTACCCCTTCGTTGCCACTGTGCTTCAGTGGCCTCTGAGCCAAGCTCTCAGACTAACACTGAGCACAGGTGTTCGCTCTCCCATTGTGTTGACCTTGCTCCTGGATTGCACTATTCGCATAGCTCCCTCTGCACTCAGAGTTCTGGAATCCGCTCTGTCTCTCTCCCTGTGGAGATTGATTCTGGCCAATCTTCTATCCTCAGTTTGGGCACTTCTTGTTCTTTCAATTTTAGAACTCTGCATCTGAATTCAATGCCTCGTTTGCGACATAGAATGAGAAGCAAGAGGGGCTCGTGCCGTGGTGGTCCCTCTCGTCGCCCTTCTCCCTCCTTGCCTAGCTCCTCCTCTCCGCCTTCTGATTCCTTGAGAGGACGATATCCTGAGACTCGTAGCGGCAGAAGCTTTTTGGTAGGGCGTGGGAGTGTTCTGCAGGCTCACAACCTCTCCAGTTTTCTCCCGGGTCAGCAGCACAGAGCTCAACTCCGCTTCCCCTGCTTGCTCAACATGCCTACTGTCATGGCCACTATCACCATTGATTTCAAAGAAGAGTCGCCTGATTCGATTGCCAAACTCTCTGACTCTCCTCCGGTGCATTTGACATCCGAAAGGCCCTATTCTCCTCCTAAAGCTGGTCAGAAGCGGAAGTTGGATGAGGGTGGTTCCTCGCAAGACCCCTTCATGGATTCTGTTGCGGGCGTTCTCAAGGGTGGCTACTCTACTGCTCTGGCGGACGAGGAACGGGCGAACACTTCCACACAGGTTGCTCCGGAAGATAATGTTGCTGGGCAGGACGAGGATGACCCCGACGCTCACGCCTGCCCTGTGGTCAAGTCGTCTCCTTCTTCTCAAGGTAATTAATGGCCTTTATCCATTCAGGCTTGTTTTTGGCTGCTCTCTGTGCTAGGCTCGGCTCTGGTTTTCGTATGATGATTCTGTTTAGCTGGCTCTACTTCTACTGCTCTTTTGATTTCTGGTTTCCCCTTCGTGGGCGGCAGATCATTTTGTATAAGAATGTTCATGTTCACATCTCTGAAACTGAATGTTGTAGGTTGATATACTGTTTGGATTCTCCGGCCGGTTTCCCCTATGAGGGCGGCTTTTTTGTGCTTAGATGTCTATCTGTGCTTTACTGCTGTATCTGTCTATTGGCACTGTATTTCATTATTCTGGCAAACCATCATGGCTGCACTAGAATGCCCATCTCTCGGTCCAGAACCTCTGAGGCCTCGGCCTCCATGTAATCCATTTTTTTGTATATTAATAGATTAAACTTACTCAGAAAAAAGAAAAAAAAAACAATAATCATCGTAATTCCTTGCTTTCCTAGATTCATTATTCATTTCTTGCTTTCCTAGACTAAATCAACAACTTAAGCATACACCAACTAAGAATTTGAGTAAAAGACTACTTATAAGTGGAGAAAGCCATAGTGCATTCTTACCTTTTTAAGTGGTGTTAGGTTGAATTTTATTAGATTAGATAAAATAATACTGAAATGTCTACTTGCTCTCATCAATAAGAAAGGCCCTAGTGCATTACCAATCAATTAAATCAAAACCCCTTAATCATTATTTCTAGTTTTAGTCATTTACAAGCATTTGAGTGTGAGAACTTGACATTCATGAACATGATTGAACAAAAAACTATGACATGTGTGAGAGACCTTAGTGCATGCCCAATCCTAAGTGTTTATAATTCAAGTGTGTGCTTTATTTTCTCAGCAATGTGTTTAGTTTAAAAGTTTTGTTTCATGATTTTTTTGGCTTATCTTTAACTTTGGTTAGAATCCTAAGTTTTGATTTTAATTAGATAACTTCAATACTTAATCTTAGAAAGTAACAACCAGTCTAGCCTAGCTCTCTACATATTGTATTGTTCTTCTAGGTATAGGAACACTCGGATTGATATGAATATTATGTCCTAATTTATGTACTTGCATTAGCCCAAAAGCTTTTTTTGTGGAGCCAATGAGGGGCTCCCAACTAGATGTGATGTGGGTGTTGTCCTTCATTTGTCATCTTCACATTACTTTCACATCTGATATGCATTGTGAATGTACTCCAATATAAAAGTTGAACTTGGAGGCCTTTGGACCCTACTACACATTGCTCTAAACATGGAGATCTATAAGATCCAAGTATTGGGAGATTCACAAGTGATCATTGATTAAACTAAAGGGAAATCCAGTATTCAGGTGGTCAATGTTTAGTGTTTGTTGGACTCAATGAAGGAGACCATAAGGAGTTTTGAATGGATTACCTTTCATCACATCCTCAAAGAACTCAATAGTGAAGTAAACAGACTCTCTAAGGAAGCTCTAGCATTGGATTCATGGTCTCTGGTCTCTCGAGTTTATGGACGAGAATTTGTAGGGGGATATGTCCCTCGACCTTTATTTTCCTTTTTTTCCTTCCATTATTTCTATAGCGAGCATTGGGTAAGGTTCATAATGTTTTGATGAATCTTTGAATGAAGAATCGATATGAAAGTTACACGAAAGTGACTTTTTAGAGGTTCTTTGAGGTAATTATATAGTAAGAATAATGTGGGTTATGCCCAATGTTGTAATTTCTTATTGATCTCATGATCAATTCTCTTTAAGGCAGCGACATTTATATTTCATATAGAAATATAAGAGATTTTTTTCTTCTCTGAAAAATAAAAAATGTTAAGGTAGTAATGTATCATTATCACCACCTCAAATGGGATGCTTGTTAGTATACTGCCACTACCCCACCATGCATTAATGTGTGAGGCATGGCATTACGCCCCTCAAGAAACATTAACCCCTCACCACCCTTAACAATGGGCAGTTGTTAGTTTGAGGTGACCATTTTGTTTCATAATAGTGTTAAAATGTTCTATTCAAGTGGAGATCGAGCATATCCATAGCTTACACTATTGAGATCCATGACAATCGAATGGCCCTGTCCTAGGTGCAAAGAGAATCAAGGAATGTCATTTCAAACAACAAATGGTAATGATCCAATTTTATGGTTTCATATGGCATGCGAGTTGTGATCTTCTAGTAATCATTTCTATGTGTTTGATGACATTATGGCTCTTTTTGGCACATGAGCTCTCCGAAAATGATGTATCCTAGCAAGTATCCACTCTTGTTTTCTATATAATCTGGTTTCTCATATGTTTTTTCATTATCTAGCCTTTTGGCTCGGCATGGTGGCTTTGTAACAGTCTAGACCTCTCTTATTTTTTCTCGCAGTGTATCACCCTTCCTAGCCCCTTTCACTTATGCTCCCCTTTCTCTTGGCCACTTTTTGCAGTCTTTCAATGGTTTTCGACCTTTCCCTATGGCCATCCCCTCATGTGTGCCACCCTTTGTCATTTTTCATCCTCGAGCTTCTTCTATTGGTCATCCCCTTCTCATTTCTACTAGCCCTCTCACCTTGGTTTTCCAACTTTCCTTCTCTCCACGGTCTATTCTCTAGCTTTGTTTTCCCCTGCAACTTGTTTCCTCCTCGTCATTGGTTATGCCTCCCCAGAGCGTGTGGCTAAGAAAGGGGGAAACCTCTCAACATATGCATGAGAGTTCATCAACCCAATCTCAAGTCGTTAGCTCTGTCCAACACTACCAAGAGCACACCCTACTTCCTATTCAAGTTGGAATCAAGCAAGTTAAACAAGAAATAGCTTTAGAATATTGATTTCTTTCAAACACTTAAGTTCTAACATGTATAGGTGATTGGATACTTGACATGGGCCATACCATTGGCAAGTACAACCAATATATGTATACCATGGACATTTATAGCGTATTAAGCTAGTTTTTAAAGAGAGAATCCATACAGGTGAAAATAGTTTTTAGAAGAGAGGAATAACCTGTTTCTGAGTTTTTTTATATTAACCCAATGTTTCGGACTTCCCAAGTGAGTCCATCATCCGGGGTAGACATCAAATGTATTTTGAAAAGTTGAGAGGAATAGGGCAAATGAGAAGAATAAATAGTGAATGATGAGGAGTTTTTAAGAAGGTTGGTTTGATGAACGATAATATTAATTTAACTGATGTTAATATAATTTATTTGGATTATGAATTTATTTATGGTATTATGTTTTTTAAAATAATTTAAAATAATTAAATAATTATGTTTTTCTTTAAAATAATGTCAATAATTAATTAATCTACTAATTTATTTATTTTAATTTAATGTAATTTATTAAGAAAAATATAAATATTTAATTAACCTACTATTTCATTTTGAATTAAATTAATACATCTAAACTAATTTATATATTAATCTAAAATTTCCTATTGTTTATTTTAATATAATTTATTTATTTATTTTTATTTTTTTATTTTAATAGAGTGTTAAGCGAAGTTTAAACCTTCTCGAATTAAAAGTAAAAAAGGTTATTAATAATTATTTGGTGTATTTATTTAGATTAATTAATCTATTTATTTTATTAATTTATATATTTATATTTAATTTTATTTTGTTTTATTTTGTTTTTCTTTTTCTTTTTTTTAATTTATTTTATTTTATTTGGAACAAGGAAATATTTTATTCCAAATATTTTTGAGTTAAAGTTGATTTGTCGCTTACTGCCTTTATAAAAGCTCTTTACCCTAGTTATTCACACTACTTGGAATCTCTCCAACCTAGTGGGCAATTAAAAGATATACGTTTTAACAAAAATATTTATTTACATTAATTAATTAATTAATTAATCTATTTATTTTAATAATTAATTTATTTATATTTAATTTTATTTAATTTTATTTAATTTTATTTTTTATTTTATCTTTATTTTTTATTTTTTATTTTATTTTATTTGGAATATTGGGTAAAGAGCGAGGAATATTTGGGACGATTTGTTTACAATCTACAAAAATCAAAACATAGAACCATGTCTCTTGATCTGATCCGAACAATATTTTTGAAGGGCATTCGAGAAGAATACTTAGATGATCTTAATCTGATGGGCAAAGGTGATATTTCTACCTTACCTTTTGATGAGATTGCCGATTTATGTGAAAAGTATTCTAGGAGCAAAGCTAGGAACGGAAAAATAACCATATCATCCAAAGCCACTAAATTTGCTACAGCTAGTGTCACACGGGCTGAAATAGGAAAATTATTAGAAGAATTCAAAACAGACCTACTAAGCACCTTGGGGAACCAAATAGACACTTTAAAAGCAAAGAAAAGAGAAGACGAAGAAGATCAATTAATGGTTGTCTTTTGTCCAAAGTGTCGTAAGAAACATGCTTTGAAAGACTGTCCTTTAGAAAATGTTCAAAATGTTCAAGTTTGTGCCTTTTTCACCGAAAATCATGATATTTTTCATTGCTCTAAAATTAAGATTTTGCAGAATTGTAATTTGGAAGCCAATGCAGAAATGGAAAATTTGTATCTCATGGGCGCTAGAAGACCATGGAAAACACAACCTCCAGGTATGTTTCCAAATCCAAATTTGCAATTTCCTGCACAAGATCAGATGTATGTTCAGAATTCTTGGAATGTTCCCATGCCTTGGCAACAACAAACTCACCCACAACAATTTTAAAAGGACCTAATTGGAGCCTACCCTTTCACATCTTTACAGATGCATCTGATACCACAGTAGGTGCTTCATTAGGACAAAAAGAGGAGTCTTTGAATTATGCCATCTATTTTATTGGTAAGAATATGACACTTGCAGAACTTAACTACACAGTTACTAAAAAAGAAATGATTGCAATCATACATGCTGTGAACAAATTCTATCATTATATAACTGGTTATGAGGTTTTTATTCATACTGACCACTCTGCCATTAAGTACTTAATGAAAAAACCAATAACTAATGGCAGAGTCACCAGATGGTTGTTATTGCTACAGGAATTTAATGTTATAGTGTTGGATAGACCAGGTAAAGAGAACTAGGTGGCAGATTTTCTTTCTAGACTCCATAATCCAGGTGAGGTTGTTCCAGTTGAATATTCTTTTCCGGATGAACATTTATTTGCAATTTCAATAGTGGATCCATGGTAAGTTGATTTAGCTAATTATCTCTCCACAGGAAAGACACCTCCACATTTCACTTCAAAGGAGAAGAAAAGATTCATCAAGAAAAGTGCCATATATTCATGGGTTAATGGAGATTTATTTTACACTGGTTATGATATGATTATTAGAAGATGTGTAATAAATGATGAAATAATTGACATATTAAAATATTGCCATGATGAACCTTGTGGTGGGAATTTTGCAGCTAAAAGGACAGCATTCAAGATCCTCAGTCTTGGCTATTATTGGCCATCAATTTTCAAGGATTCCAAGAAGTATGTAAGAAGTTGTGACAGTTTCCAACGCATGGGTAGACCAACTGCTTCAGATGAGATGCCACTACAGCCTCAAGTACATTTAGAGCCATTTGAAAAATGGGCTCTAGATTTTGTAGGACCCATCAATCCACCTTCAAAGGGTAAAAATTACATCTTAGTATGTACTGACTATGTGACTAAATGGGCTGAAGCAAAAGCACTTGTCCGGGAAACTGAAAAAACAGTGGTAAATTTCCTTTTTGAAGAAACTTTTGTAAGGTATGGAGTGCTTAGAGAGATAGTAACAAACCAAGGTACTCAGTTTACTTCAAGGCTGGTTCAAGACATCACAGAAAAATATAAAATCAAGCATAGGAGAAGTACACCTTACCATCCACAGGCCAATGGCCAAGTGGAATCTACAAATAAAACTTTGGAAGGAATTACCACTAAAACAGTGGCAATGAACAGAAAGAATTGGGAGGAAAAGCTCAAGGATGCTCTCTGGGCTTACAGAATCACATGGAAAGATACTACAGGATTTACACCATATCAGTTGGTGTATGGGAAAGAGGTAATGCTTCCTATTGAATTTTAGATACATACTTATAAAATGGCTACAGATTTAGGCATTGATCTCAATGAAGCACAAAAAGAGAGGATCATGCAATTGAACTAGTTAGATGAAATGAGGCAGCAAGCAGAAGAAAGAACAATCCTCATGCAGAAAAAAAGGAAGCAGTGGCACGACACACACATTAAAAAGAAAGAGTTTAAAGAAGGTGACTGGGCTTTACTCTTTGACTCCAAATTCAGAGATCATAAAGCCAAGTTCACAACACATTGGATGGGCCCATATGAAATAGTTCAATTTTTTGACAATGGATCAGTCAAACTTACTACAATTGATGAACAAGGCAGCACCTTTATTGTCAATGGAAATAGGTTGAAGATCTTTCATAAGCCCATCAGCAAAGAAGACTTCATTCAAACAGTATCTCAACAAAAGGAGGTTGAGATAGCACAATTGTGATATCTCTACCTTAGTAATTTCAATTTCTAAAAAAAAAATAAAAAATAATAAAAATAATGGTTTAGATGTGAAAACCAGACTCTGGCACACTCTAAACTCGAATTCTTACTGGAAAACCAAGTATTTGGCTAGTAAGAATTCATTGTTCTAGTTACTTCCTGTTTGTCAAAATTTCAATAATGACTTGAGGACAAGTCAAACAATTAGTGGGGGAGAAGAAATAGTGGTTTTTCCCTATCTCATCTCCTCACTCTCAATTTTTCAAGGGATTTGTTTCAATAATTAAATGTTTCAATAAGAGCTGTTTTGTTCTAATCAGTAAAGGGACCTATTCAAGCAACAAAATATGCAGTGGGACCTGTTTCAACATGATTATGCAGAGGGACCTGTTCAAAGGCTATGTCAACAACACAAACAACAGAGGGACCTGTTCAAAGACTGCATCAAAGGTACACAAGGCTACTTTAACAAATTTCAGAATTCTAAACAAGGCAGCATCAACACCAAAGAAGAATAGAAGCTTCACCAACATGACTTTTCAGATTTCAAGGGACCTGTTTATACTCATTTTCAAGGGACTTGTTTTAGAAGACAAGGATCAGTTACATTTGCACAAAGCCAATAAGATCAGTCACACCTATACAAGAAAATCATTTACACTTGCAAAAAGAAAAATCAATATTTTATCCGCCAACAAGTGTAATGTATTGTAAGATTTTTGTTTTTAGCATTTAAATTCCTAGATTATTTTAGTGTTAAATAATTAATTATGATTTCTTATTATCAATTTCATAACCTATATCAGTCCATCTTAAGCATTTTAACCTATGAAACCATAAGCTATCTTATTTCCTAATGGTTTTATAATTTTTTTTTTTTTACCCCTCATGCCCATTTCTATATCACTCTGCCTATTTCTATATGCCCATTTCTATTTCCATATCACACATAACATCATTATAAATCTTAACCTATCCCGAGCCATACTCCTTAAAATATTTTTCATAAACTCATCATTTTAACCTTTGCCAACAAAGTACCAACGAGCCTTATAATGAGAAGACTAGATAAAGTGCCTGTACTCAGTCGATTTCGTTCATTCCGACTACCAGAAGTACCAAAAAAAAAAATGGTCTTCACGACCCATATCTACTTATGAGTGTATCCGCCCATGATTTCATTTCTCTGTCAGCATGACTTGTATACTCTGTTACCATGATTGTGTAATCTGCAAACCACTATCATTTCTCTGTATCTATGATTTGAACTCTCTGTGACACGTCTTCAGACTCTACAAACGAGACCACAGTCTCTGACAATAAAACCCTATTCTCTACGCATCATCATAGAAATTTCATCTTATGAGTTTTCATCAAGGTCAGGCACTGAGTTTTCATTTTATGAAACTCTTTATTCATAAAATCGGCTAACATTCAGGCTCTGAGTTTTAAAATAGAAAGGCCGAGATAATAGCTATCCAGCTACTAGGATACATTGGTTGAAAAAGGGAGAAAATATAGGTGTCAGGGATTATCCAGAATTTTGACTTCTGCCCAGAAATTGAAGTAAGCTCAGAAATTTGAGGCTAGCTTAGACATTTGAAGAGGTCAGCTCAGAAATTCAAGGTTAGCCCAGTGGAACACGACAAGAGAGGTAACAAGCTAAAAAAACCCTGGTTAATAATTTTGTCTACAGAGCATAATCAGAAAGGGTTAGAACATAGATTTTAAAATGAAAAATAGGGCAGAGCCTGAGAAATTTGATAGCTCAAAATACCATGAAGACTGTGTTAACATTTTAAGGGAAAAACAATGGCTGCCTTTCCTAGAAAAATTCAATGGGAACAATGAAGAAGTTACAAAACAGTTTGCATTTTCATTTAATGGAGAAAAAGCTTTGATAGGAAATTTTTCTTTCAGAATCTCAGAAGACACAATAGCTTAGTCAATAGACATTAGTCCAGAGGGAGAAAAATATTTTAAAACCAAGCAGTTTAGAGAAAAATCATGGACTCAATTTATGTCTAGATCAAGAGTTTCTTCTATAAATTGGAAAAAGGGTGTTCCTAGGAGTTGGTTAATCCATCCATGGGATGAAATGGTATATATTCTCCAAAAGTTTGTCACATGTGAAGGGAGATACAGTATAGTATACTTGTATCACATCAAAATCTTGTTGCACTTAAAGGGTCAATGCACCATCAGTTTGCCTTACTTTATTTTATAGAGTTTGACCAAGATGTCAAAGACCATTCAGAAACAGAAGGGTAATGAAGATAAAATCTTGTGTCATTTTGGTTTGATTAAAATTTTAATTGAATCTGAATTGCAAAAGAGAGGAATAACATGGGAAGGATTCTTAATTGCCAATCAAATCAAAACCAAAGAAGATGAACAAGAGAAACAAGGAAGTACGAAATTTATGGTTAATGTTGATGAAATGGATGAGGAAACCCCTAAATTTAGATCAAGCACTATTGCTCAGCCCACTAGTAGTGTGAAAACAAGAAGAATGAGGCAAGAAGATGCCAAGAAAATTGCAAAAGACAAAATTTTCACTACCTACACAAGAAGATCAAGGAGGATAAAAGGAACAAAATACAAGATGATCAATGAGAACAAGATATAGATACACCAATGGAAATTGAAAGCAGTGATGATCTACATCCAGAACAAGATGCAGAAATGGAAACTGAAAGTAATAGGGAAGAAAGAAAAGAGCCAGTACCTTCAAACAGAAAATAGAGAGAGCTAAAGAAACAAATCCAAGACTTGAAAGAAGAACTCATTGAAGAAAATATGTTAGAAAGGGTTATAAAGAAATAAAATGAAGCAATAAGAGCCCAGAGTAAGAAGATTCAACATAAAAATGAGAAATTGAAGAGGAAAGTCAAAGAACTCAAAACTGATCAAATCGAAATATGCAAATGGGCAACAAAATGGTACACATAGAAAAAGGCTCTCAAAGAAAAATACAAGAAAATGAAGCATGAGTTTCAAGCCCAGAAGAATGTAGATGTATTGCTACAAGCAGCAGAAGTAGAACATAAAGGAAGCACATTAGGTTAGCATGAGGACATGCCAAATCATTGAGTTTCAGGGAATGTTGGTATCATTCTATGGCTATCTTTTTCTCCTAAAATCCCATCATTATCCACCATTTTCTTCACTAAACCTCCATAAATCCCTTATATTTTATTGAAATTGATTAATATAGCATCATGATTGATATTTTTACATTAAAATCAATTTATGGAATTTTTGTGTTAAAAATTGAAAATTTTCAAGAAATTACAGGATGTGGTAACTTCCTGTAAATGGTTTATGTTCTGACACATGGCATAGAAGGTAGACCAAAACGAAGGACGTGGGCTTGATCTGGAATGTACACATATGGTGAAAAATCTATCCAGCCTCATATTCGAAGTTCCTAAATATCTGGTCAACGCTGGTCAAACCCAGCTAGTCTAGCAGAAAAATCTGAATCATAAATGAGTGAGCTTGATATTTTGCTTATGATTAGGGATTCCAAACTAATTCGATCTACTTTGGAGATCAGTTAGGTTTTGATGGAACAAAAATAGCCTCTTTTTTATTTTAATTTATGATAAATAAGTGAATGGAAGCATGTAATAGGTTGGTGATGCTAGTAATGTTATGGATGCAAAGAGAAGACTTGAGACTGTGTACAAGCTTCAAAACTCTGTTTTGTTGTAACTCATTCCCAGATTTTAATTAGAGACAGAAATCCTACCATTCATGGTGTTGTAAGTTAGCATTTTCATCATTTGAAGTTTTTCCAAGTGTGCCTGCAAGCGTGGAAGGGCCCCCATGTGAAGTTGGTACACTTTTCTTTACGTTTCCATTAGATTCAAATACTTAGATCTGATTTAGTATTTTATTTAATTTTCATGCTTTGAGTTCATCGATTTTGATTAATTTGTTCTTGTGATTTCATTCATCATTTCTATTTCACGGTTCATGGTTATAATTGAAGAATTTGATTATTAAATTAATGAACAGTCCTTGTAAGAGGGTTTAATTGAGTATTGAATTCAAAATCATCTCTGTGATCTCTATTTTAATGAATTCGATTTTTAGTGTGCTTTAGTGTGCTGATTTGAAAGAGATTTTGTGAACCAAAACCTTGTAAAAGGATTAAAAACTCAGACAATTATTAACACTCTATTTTTAGAACGTTAGATCATATTTAACTAAAGGAGTGTTTAAAGTGTGTGAGGAACCACATGTCAAACTCTTGTAAAAAGAGTGCTAGAACCTACTACAATAAACATTCATTTAGGAAGTCAGATCCTTCTAGGTCTATATACATTAGACAAGTGCCTCTAAGATTACCTACCTTGGTTGACAATAAATTGAGCCTAATCTAGAACAGTAGATTAGTCTATACACATATCTTGATGTGATGTTATTCACTGCTATTTCCATTATTGTGTTCAATATTGCTACTTTTCCTATTTTGGAATATTACAAAACATGAATCCCCTTCTCCCACACATAGTCAAAGAATTCGTCGGGCAGTGAGCGGGTGCCCTCCTTTTGGATGCTGTGAGAACCCCCAAGAGGGTGATGACCGATGGATTGAGGGCCGCCATTTCCGATAGGGGCAAAGTGCCCGAGAGACACACAGATCATACAACATGCTGCCAGATTCGGCAGGTAATGGAATGGGTATACTAAGAGCCGAAATCGAGAATCAATATGACATTGTCGCAAATAGCACTGATGTTGACGATGTTGTTTATGTTATGGTTATTCTCTTCAATCTCCATGGCTACAGGATAAAATCCCAGAGTTTAAGGGTGTAATATATCACTGTCTTTGTTTTTGGATGTCCCGGCATTGGGAACCCGACGTTCAAGAAGCAATTCAGGGCTTTTCCAGGGCTACGTGTTCTCAGGATAATGAATTAGCTGGATATTATCCCACACTATCATGAAAAGCTTCTCATGACTGAGCATGTGGGGAGTCAGTTGGAGATCGACACACGAAATTCTTTGTTTTGGAAGGATTCGATGAACCCTTTGCTGTTGGGATGAGATTCATTTTCAAAATGACATCCCAATGTGAGAAACTACCTCATACATGGTGGGGCCGAAGACTTTGGTAAAAAAAAAAAAATTGGGTTTAAACTTTGGACACTCGATGTTATGGCGCATGGCCTAATTATGGTGGTTTTTGTCTATTTTAGTTTTTTAAACCCATGCCATATGTTTTAGGCTGTTGTTGTGAGTCAGACACTGATAGGTGAATCTGGGATTGTTGAGAAAATAGCAAACATAATAGAAGAACCAAATACTCCCCTGTTAGAGCTAAGAAATATATGTTTTATGGGAACGAGTGTAGTTTCTGGCTCTGGGACTGGAGTAGTTGTGTCCACCCATGAAAAAACTTATATCAGCACTATACTTTCAGCTTTAAGAAGACAAAATCCACCAGATGTGTTTGAGAAGGGTGTGAAGCGTGTTTCCTATATGATCATTTTATTTATGCTTGTCATCGACCCTATTATTATCACAATGGAGTATCTTACAATGTATGACTGGGGACAAAATATTATTTTTGGTATTACAGTGGCAGTTGGGCTTACACCTCATATGTTACCATTAATTGTGAATACCAATCTGGAAAAATGAGCATTTGCAATGGTGAGAGACAAGTGCATTGTGAAAATACAAGTTGCAATACAGAATATGGGATCTATGGATGTACTCTGCACTAATAATACTAGTACACTTACCATGGATCGAGTAGGGATGGTTCATCATCTTGAAAGTTGGGGCATGTCCAGTGATAATATCCTATATTTTACATATATGGCCATTATTTTCCCTATGCTTAGAAATTGAAGGGGGGCACGTTTATGATGCACAGGTTTTATAATGGGGAGTTAACTTATTTTCACCTTACAAGTGCACATGTTATTTGGAACATAATATGTCAAAGAGTGGAATTTTTATTTTTCCACCATTAGTGCTCTTTTTTTATGTACACATTATGTAAAAACGGGTTTGTACTTTTCCCTTTGTGCACATGTTTGGCACATTAAAAATGCTTATAATTTCCACAATATTTTGGGCATCGAAAATTTGGCATGTAAATTATTGAATGCCATGTAAAAGGCCATAGTTGCCACCATGAAAGCCATGACGTAAATGATGTTTATGAATCATTCTAAAAGGCTTGTTTTAGCCACTCTTATGTGAGGGAGAGTGAGAGGCGTATTTTAACGCATTAAGCCTTGTTGGCTTCTTTGTAATCAAGTTGAATGAGGCAATTTTCCTAAGCCATTTTGGCATGTAAACTTGACCAATGAACTCTTGGAAAGTGTTGTAAACATGTATGATCAGCTACAGGTTGTAGCTTAAGGCAGGTGTGGGCTTTTTCATTCCGATTCTAAAGGAATGAGGTGAAGTGATCTTGAAGGGATGTGTCTCTTCAGGCATTTGCGTTGAAACAGTTGCAGGTGTTGGCTTGCATCCTGATTCTGAAGTACGTTGGGTGAAGGAGTCTTCAAGGGATGTGCCTTTTCAAACATCTGCGTTGCAGCAGTTGCAGGTGTTGGCATTGCGTTCTGATTCTGAAGTACGTCAGGTGAAGGAGTCACGTGGGAATGTTCCTTTCAAAAACATTTGCATACAATTGATGGTGGATTGAAGCTGATACTTTTGGAGACCAAAAGTTTCTTTGTGGGGAGGTGTGATCTGAAAGGACCTTTGCACATGAAAAGAGTTTTGCATCATGTTGATTTGAAGTTGGTGACAAGTGCTTAAGTGGATAAAATTATACTCATGAATTTAATTATGCATTTTATGAGACCTTATTAAACCCATGCATTATTGATATAAATGATTAATAATTGTGAGAGAATTTGTCTCACATATTATTCATTTAATGTAATTAGGGAAATTGGTTTTAATGTGAGAAACCACCTCACACTAATTCTTTATTTTTCTCAATTGTAGGTTGAGAGAATCAAGGGCATGGTTGAAGAGTCTTTAGGTGGTTTTGATACTTTTCCCAATTATGAGCCTGAGATTTTTGGAGATCCTACTTTCAAGGATATTTTTTTCCCTTCCTTGTAATTAGGCCCTACATTTGTGTGTCTTGTAATTAATGCTCTTTGTTGGAGAGTGGGTGAGGGAAAATTATATATATTCCTTATATGAGTCATGAGAAAGGAGGAGAAGAAAGGAGAGAATACTTAGTCATTGAGAGCCATAGTGCTTGGCTAATGCTCTACTATAGAGCTTGAATGTAAGAAAGCTGACTTTGAAGAAGGAATATAGAAGATCTGCATTCCAATTGAAGCAGATCCGAAGATGTAGCCCCAGAGAGATGGATGGGTGAACATCATTACCAATTGGTTGTCTCTCTCTTACTTATGTGTTTGTACTTCTTGATATGTTAAGTTCATTTATTTATGTTTATGTGTTTATGCACTATAATTGATGGACTAACATGCTCATTTAAACCTGTATAAGCCATAGTCAATTAAAATATCTTCATACCATACACAATGTCTAGAGTAGTACTCGACTCGTGATCAGATCAATCACCGGCTTGGAAATTGTGATTTACACGATGCTTATCGTGCCTTTTTTTGTACTTGATTTGGCTCTTTTTCAGCTGTTCTTGAACTACTTGATGTACCAATTGGATTTCTTCAATGAAAATGTTAGCTTTTTCTATGTCACTATGACCATCAATAGCAACATCCTTTCCGAAAATAAAATCCAAAGGAGACTTGGCCAAGTATCCCAAACATGCCTCAAATGGCGATGCCTGAGTTGAAGAGTTCTTTGCCCGGTTGTAAGCATGCTGAATATAGTGAAAAATTTCATCACACAGCTTAAAATGCTTGTTGCATTAAATGTGAAGAAGATGTATCACCATCTGGTTCACCACCTCTGTTTGCGGATGAAATGTTGTACTCTTTTTCAATTTGGTGCCCATGAATCCCCACAAGCTTGACCAAAAGTTCCCAACAAAGCAAGAATCTCGATCACTAACAATGGATGTGGGCAATCTAAAATGCACCCATACATTCTGAAAGAATAAATGAGCAGTTTGTTCAGCTATAATTTTCTTTTTACATGGCATCAAAATACAAATTTTGTTGAACCTATCCATAACTACATAAAGATAATCATGATTCATTTTTGACATAGGAAAACCTCCAACAAAGTCCATAGAAACACTCTCCTATGGACGAGAAGGTATTGGAAGTGGTGCACGTACAACCCTAACATTCTATTGCTAGGCTTACTGATAGCACATAATGAACAAACTTTAATAAAACGTCACACACTTTCAAGCATACGAGGCCAATAACAATACCTATGTAGTTGTGCCACCGTCTTACCTACACCAAAATGACTAGAAATAAGAGAAGTATGTGCCTCTCTTATGATGTTGACTCTTTCTCCTTGTGGAATAAAAAGCGTACCAAGAAGGTACAACAAGTTATCATGCATGTGATAATCCAATTCCTCTACTTGGTTCCCTTGACTCAAAGTTTCATATACATCTTGAAAATCAATTTCTAAAGCATATTGTTCAACATAGCTCTCATGAAAAATAGAATTATGCTTAAGAATAGTAGCAGCCCTAACATTAGGCCTAGAAATCATATCAGCAACTTTATTGCAGATACCTTTCTTATACCTTATCACCAAGTGGAATTGTTGAAGAAAACCCATCCATCGAAAATGCCTTGATTGCTGCAACTTTGTTTTTTATTGCAAGTATTGCAATGGTTGATTATCAATGTGTATGATTCTTTCCTTACCCATCAAGTAGTGTTTCCACTTTTTCACACTTTGCACCAATGAATACAATTCCTTGTCATATGTAGGATAATTAATAACTACACCATTAAAAGTTCCCGAATGAAAATAGATGGGATTACCATGTTGCATAAGGACTTTGAAGAATGAATATAGAAGATCTGCATTCCAATTGAAGCAGATCCGAAGATGTAGCCCCAGAAAGATGGAGGCATGAACTTCGTTACCAATTGGTTGTCTCTCTCTCTTACTTACGTGTTTGTACTTCTTGATATGTTAAGTTCATTTATTTATGTTTATGTGTTTATGCACTATAATTAATGGGATAACATGCTCATTTAAACCTATATAAGCCATAGTCAATTAAAATATGTTCATACTGTACACAATGGTTAGAGTAGTACTCGACCCGTGATCGGATCAATCACCGACTTGGAAAGTGTTATTTACACGATGCTTATCGTGCCTTGTTTTGTACTTAACTTGGCTCTTTTTCAGCTGTTCTTGAACTACTTGATGTACCAATTTGATTTATTCAATGAAACTTCTATATTTTTCTATGTCACTATGACCATCAATAGAAACATCCTTTCCAAAAATGAAATCCAAAGGAGACTTTGCCAAGTATCCCAAACATGCCTCAAATGGCAATGCCTGAGTTGAAGAGTTCTTAGCCTAGTTGTAAGCATGTTGAATATAGTACAAAATTTGATCACACAACTTAGAATGCTTGTTGCAATAACTGTGAAGAATATGTATCACCATCTAGTTCACCACCTCTGTTTGCGGATGAAATGATGTACTCTTTTTCAATTTGGTGTAATATTCCAAATTTGGAACAACTAACAAGGCATGATTGGAAAACACATTTTCCAAGAATGGCTGCTACAAGATTTGAAACCAAGACCTGGATCCCTTATATCAATTAATCTAAGACTGAAATCCAAGAGGTGGCTCAAAATAAATCCCTCTAGGTGGTTTAAACAGATCTCCCACACCTAGTTGTCTTCAGAAAGTGCCCGATGAAGGGACTGCAATAATGCATGAACATACAATGGAATGACATCTTTATTATTATAAGATGTGAGACATGAAGTTACAAATAGCCTTCCCTTTGATATTATAGCAGAAAATTATACAATGCTTTGAGGATTCAATCACTCAAGCTTGGCAATGAAAGCCTCAATAGAACATGTACAAGAATTGTGTGAACTGTCACTGCTACACAAAAATTACAGAAGGCTATATCAGCGTAGTTTAATGGTAGCACTACAACATAAAAAATGAAAATATAATGATATGACAATGATAGCTCAAGAAATGAGGGGGAGCAAGCTCTCAGCCCCTGAAAATGACAATACAACAATCCTTAAGAGGATTGGCTGAAATATATGTACAAATGGAAAATCTGCAGAAATGTCGGAGTTGCAGAGTAGCAGCTGCAACACAAAATTGAAACTATATGGAGATGGCTGAATAAGATGTACAATCTGTAGCAAACCTCCTCCAATGGATCTCTCAAGTGATAGTTTGATCCTATCCTCGAAGATATTTCCCTCCAAGATGATGGTGTGAATCCCCACTGCAGATACTCACCGAAATAACGCAGTCTAGAGAAGGGATTGCACTGTTGATGATGGGAGATGCTTGGCCTATCACCAAAATATGCAAATAATCTCTGGAAACCTTCCTCACTAACCTTCCCAAGGAATAGAAGCTCCCTCCTCTAAAATATGAGCCAAGGAATGGTGTTGTGGAACCCTCCACTGCAACACCCTGCAACACTACGTTATACTTCAGCAGAAATAACACAGTGACTAAAGGAATGGCTTTGGCCTTGAGCCTAGATGTGGAGAAATGAAGTGCAATCCTTCAAGAGGCCTCTCAAGAAGGAGAGGAAATCCTAAACAGGAATCCCTCGTGCTAAACAACACTACAACTTAGCTAAACAACTGGAGACTGCAAATAGTCTATCAAACCAATAATAAAACTACTCAAACATGTCTCTCTATGGCTGCCTCTTCCTCCTTTTATGCAAGTGAATGTCTCTTTGCCTTGGACCCCACACATTAGGGTTTCTTCCACAAGGAATATTTCTCCCTCTCAAACTACGTTGTCTTCCCAAGCAAGCCACGCCCTCTTAGGCATCATTGTTGACTTGGTCAAACTTGACCTTGTCCCCATGCAATTGCCCCTGTTCACACTGGAAGGTGAAAAATAAAGTTGCCCCATAGATCCCTTTCACACTATGAGGGATTTTATTCCTACTCATGGGCCTTTTACCCATTTTATTCACCTCCTAGATGATATAAGCAAAAATTAATATTCCAATTTGCTGCTTGCAAATTTTGGAATATTATAGTCCCCCCCTCTCAAAGATTGCTTGTCCTCAAGCAAGTGCAAGGATAGATTGGATTATTTTCTCCTCCTCTCCCTGTAGCATCCATGTATTATGATCTCCTGCAAGTGAAGTGATGCTATCTCAACAATCAAATATCCACATTGCTCCTCCTCGGCATGCAAGTCAGCTATCAAGCCATCATCATGTAAAGGTGAAATACTCAAGAGGATAGCAAAGTGATGTCTAGAGGTCCCCTTGAGGAATGGGATCTGAAATCTAATGGAAACTATATCTCCCATATGGCTCCTCCATCCCCAAGCTATTAGCCATGCAAAATGAGTCACCTACCAACTAGCCAACTCCTGTAAACTGTCCTCCACCTTTGTCTCAGGAAAAGTAGGTGGGATGAAAATCTGCACATGGTAGACATTGTAGCCTACCCCACGCCGTCCATCTCTCCACTTATGATAAGTTTAGAGTGTTGACTAATCTTGGGCTGCAATAAGGTTGCCCTCAAGTGGAAAGATGAGCAATATATCTCCAAAGATCTCTCCTCCAACGCTGCAAATCATGTTGGCCCAAATATCCCCATATATGATGAGTCGGAAGTCACCATCATATGGCATCTCATCCATCATATGGCTCACCTCATAAAGAGACAAATGTGTTGGTAAGGTGACCATACCATATCCCATGCTCCCCTTAGAAAATGTAGTGCAAAAGGTGTGGGAGGATTCTCCCTCAAAGGACACATTCACCCAATGTGTCCTTCTCCCACGCAAGCTCCTTATAATGATAGAGACAATAGAACCATAGGGAGAAAAAATGAGAATCATGTTTTCTTCCATATGTAACAAATGAGAAGGAAAATGGTCCCTCAAGTGCAATCAATGCATCTTGACTCTCAACTACAACAGAGACTGATAAAATGTGTGGCTTCTCAACCACTTGCTTGCTACTCCAATATCCTCATAAGTATGGAGGAAGTGAATGATGCAAGGTGTATAATGAGCATGTCCTCCATAATATGCCTCTTCCCCAAGTCCTCCTTGGGAATGGCCATCAATCATGCTTATGGCCTCAACTAAACCATGAGGTCTATAAAAAATAATGCTCCTCCTTGGAGCATCATCATGCAAATGTATGGTTAAGGAATGCATATATGCATTATAAAAATAATCATGTAAACAACAATGAACACCCTTACCATATATTCTTCTCATACAAAAGGAGGGCCCCACAAATGAGTCTCCTCTCATCCCCAAAGAGAAAAGAGGTGGTTGTGCTAACTCTTCCAAAGAGTTATGTATCTCCTCCATCTGCACCTGATCCATGCATCTCCTCATATGCTGATATATCTCATCCTCAAAGCCCTTCCAAAAATACCCCTCCATGATGGTGTCGTATGCTCTCATAGAACAAGTGGGGCTGAAAAGGAAATCCTCCTGAGCTGATTGTAGCAACTTCTCCTTGAGCTTGGAAGCTCTAGATAAGAAAATCCTACCATGATAGAAGATGACCCCATCTCTAACTGAATACCCCTCCTCATGCAACTAGTCATCCAATATCATACAAGTGAAAAGATCCTTGGAATACTCCACCAAAAGCTGGGAGTTCCAATATGGATATATCCTCCATAGTGATAGCGTTGATGATCTATCATGAAGAACATCTGCCATATGTTCATCCTCCTCTTTGACATCTCCCATGCCAAAGATGCAAGTTGGAAGGCTGTTATCCTTCCCCTGCTGCTTCTGCCACAGCACAGAATCTGAAATGGAAGTGGGTAATGATGATGTTGAGAGAATGCTCCCTCTCTCCTTGAGTCTACACAAGACTCCCAACGTTGTATCAATCTCTCCCAAGGTTCCCACTCCTCTGAAATCATTGAGTGGTGCCTCAACTGGTGAAGCATCCATCCTCCTCTGTTGGTCCAGTGGTCTCCCCGGAAAAATTTCTCCATGCAATGAGACATCATCATCAAGAGATGATTTCACACATGAATGAACAAATCTGTTCATGCCCTCACTGCGCAATCCAATCTTCTCCTCAGGTGCATCAACCCCCTGAAGTGGATAGGGATGTGTACATCTCATCTCATGATACTGGTTCTCCTCCCTACCTTCTCCTTATGTATCCATGGTTCCACACCTCCTCAACAATGGCACATGAGTTGTGCCTCGATCTCCACACATGAGATCCTAGGGACTTCCTTGCAAAGATGCAAGAATCATTTTACTTGGAGCAAGAGCTCCTCCTTCCTCTGCATGAGGCACTAGATAGTCTCTAGATGTGACAGCGTTGTTGCCCCCAATCTCTGCAACATGAATGGGAAACCCTCCAATTATTGGATCCCTTTTAGAAAAAGAGATCTCCATGCTCCCTTGCTTAAAGGTGTGAGATGGAAGTCTTTCTCCCGACAAGGTATGGTGCAAGTTTTCAGCCTCCTCCATGGTTTTCTGAAATGGCATTGTGTTTTCATGCAAGGGTTTTGTTTGAGTTCCCTTTTTTAGTTCCACCATGTGTGTCTCATGAATCCTCCTATCAAATCTTCTCACTAATGCCTTAGTGAAACTTGCATAAGATGCAATGTTTACATTTTTCAAAGAAAAGGATTCAAAGAGCCACCAAGCATAGGCCTTACCTCTCAAATGCAATGCTGTAACTTTGATGGCTTCATCTTCAATAATTTGGTGTTGCTGAAAGAAGGTATCTAACTCCTCCACCCAAGCTTTTGTTGAACATGTAGGTGAACCTTCAAAGGTAGATAGAAGAAATCTATCCTGCTGCTCTCTTCCCTTCAACTTCATCTTGCAAAACTCTGAAAAAATGAGATGATCTCGAAATTTCTGGGTTTGAAACCCATACTCCTTTAGGAAATCACTAAGAGTTTCCCTCCTATCAACTTCTTCTCCTCTTTCCATCTCTCTTCCGGAAATCCTGGGCATGTGACTGCGCTGTGTAGCTGCTTGCTCACATTCCTCATATGTCAATCTAGAGTTTGCTTTAGATTCAAACTCTTTTGGACATTCTCCATACATCTCCCTCCTAATCTTCTTGAATTATTCATGAATAATATGTACAGATTTAGGAAGAATCTTTGTAAGCTTATCCCCTTTCTCTTCTTGAAAATATGGATTCTTCTTTCTGCTCATCTCTCTGTCTCCTTCTCGATGAGAACAGGAAGTGCAAGGTCCTTCCTCTTCTTTCTGCTTATCCTCCTTGGGGAGGTTCTTCATGGATCTAAAATATGATGAGATAAAGCCCATCTCTTCAATCTTCTGATCTCTTTGGCTAAGACTCACAGGATGAGCCAAGAAAGAGGCTTTGATACCACTGTAATATTCCAAATTTGGAACAGCTAGCAAGGCATGACTGGAAAACGCATTTTCCAGGAATGGCTGCTACAATATTTGATACCAAGACCTAGATCCCTTAGATCAATGCATCTAAGACTAAAATCCAAGAGGTGGCTCAAAATAAATCCCTATAGGTGGGTTAAACAGATCTCCCACACCTAGTTGTCTTCAGAAAGTGCCCGATGAAGGGACTGCAACAATGCATGAACATACAATGGAATGACAGCGTTATTATTGTGAGCTGTGAGACATGAAGTTACAAATAGCCTTCCATTTTATATTATAGCAGAAAATTATACAATTCTTTGAGGATTCAATCACTCAAGCTTGGCAATGAAAGCCTCAATAGAACATGTACAAGAATTGTGAGAACACTGCTACACAGAAATTACATCAGGCTATATCAGTGCAGTTTAATGGAGACACTACAACATACAAAATGATAATATGATGATATGAAAATGATAGCACAAGATGTGAGGGGGGTCAAGCTCTCAACCCCTGAAAATGACAATACAACAATCCCTAAGAGGAATGGCTGAAATATATGTATAAATGGAAAATCTGCAAAAATGTCAGAGTTGTAGGGTAGCAGCTGCAACACAACACTAAAAATATATGGAGATAGCTAAATAATATGTACAATCTGTAGAAAGCCTCCTCTAATGGATCTCTCAAGTGATAGGCTGATCCTATCCCTAAAGATCTTGCCTTCCAAGATGATGGTGCGAACCCCCACTGTAGATACTCACTGAAATAACGCAGTCTAGAGAAGGGACTGTGTTTTTTATGATGGGAGATGCTTGGCCTGTTGCCAAAATATTCAAACCAGCCCTGGAAACCTTCCTCACTAACCTTCCCAAGGAATAGAAGCTCCCTCCTCTTAAAGATGAGCCAAGGAATGGTGTTGTGGAACCCTCCACTGCAACACCCTGCAACACTACGTTATACTTTAGCAAAAATAACACAGTGACTGAAGGAATGGCTTTGGCCTTGAGCCTAGATGTGAAGAAATGAAGTGCAATCCTTCAAGAGGCCTCTCAAGAAGGAGAGGAAATCCTAAACAGGAATCCCTCGTGCTAAACAACACTGCAACTCAGCTAAACAGCTGGAGACTGCAAATAGTCTATCAGACCAATAATCAAAATACTCAAACATGTCTCTCTATGGATGCCTCCTCCTCCTTTTATGAAAGTGAATGTCTCTTTGCCCTAGACCACACACATTAGGGTTTCTTACACAAGGAATCTTTCTCCCTCTCAAACTGCGCTATCTTCCCAAGCAAGCCACACGCTCTTAGGCAGCGTTGTTGACTTGGTCAAACTTAACCTTGTCCTCATGAAATTTCCCCTATTCACACTGGAAGGTGCAAAATAAATCTGCTCCATAGATCCCTTTCACACTATGAGGGATTTTATTCCTACTCATGAGCCTTTTACCCATTTTATTCACCTCCTAGATGATATAAGCAAAAATTAATATTCCAATTTGCTGCTTGCAAATTTTGGAATATTACATTTGGTGCCCATGAATCCCCACAAGCTTGACCAAAAGTTCCCAACAAAGAAAGAATCTCGATCACTAACAATGGATGTGAGAAATCCAAAATGCACCCATACATTCTGAAAGAATAACTGAGCAGTTTTTTCAGCTACAATTTTCTTTTTACTTGGCACCAAAATACAAATTTTGTTGAACCTATCCACAACTACATAAAGATAATCATGATTCATTTTTGACATAGGAAAACCTCCAACAAAGTCCATAGAAACACTCTCCTATGGACGAGAAGGTATTGGAAGTGGTGTGTACATTCCTAACTTTCTATTGCTAGGCTTACTGATAGCACATAATGAACAAAATTTAATAAAACGTGACACACTTTCAAGCATACGAGGCCAATAACAATACTTATGTAGTTATGCCACCGTCTTACCTACACCAAAATGACTAGAAATAAGAGAAGTATGTGCCTCTCTTATGATGTTGACTCTTTCTCCTTATGGAATAAAAAGCTTACCAAGATGGTACAACAAGTTATCATGCATGTGATAATCCAATTCCTCTACTTGGTTCCCTTGACTCAAAGTTTCATATACATCTTGAAAATCAATTTCTAAAGAATATTGTTCAACATAACTCTCATGAAAAACAGAATTATGCTTAAGAATAGTAGCAGCCCTAACATTAGGCCTAGAAATCATGTCAGCAACTTTATTGTAGATACCTTTCTTATACCTTATCACCAAGTGGAATTGTTGAAGAAAACCCATCCATAAAAAATGCCTTGATTGCTGCAACTTTGTTTGTGATTGCAAGTATTGCAATGGTTGATGATCAATGTGTATGATTTCCTTACCCATCAAGTAGTGTTTCCACTTTTTCACACTTTGCACCAATGCATACAATTCCTTGTCATATGTAGGATAATTAATAACTGCACCATTAAAATTTTCCGAATGAAAATAGATGGGATTACCATGTTGCATGAGGACTGCACCCATGGAATAGTCACTAACATCAGTCTGAATCTCAAATGACTGTCTCAAGTCTGGAAGTTTAAGTACTGGAGCTAAACTGATCTTTTCCTTCAATGCATAAAATTCCTTTTACTGTTTACCTCCCCACTTGAATACCTGATTCACACTTGTCAATGCATGCAATGGAGTTACGATAGAAGATAAGTTAGCAATAAACTTCCTCCAATATTGAGCTGCTCCCAAAAAGCTTCTTACCTCCGTAACTATTTTTGGCTTTGACCAATTCAAATGACATCAACTTTGGAGGGATCTATTTTCAATTCACCTCCTCCAACAATATGACCCAAATACACTAAAGAGGTTTTTCCAAACTCACACTTTGACATCTTTAAAAATAATTGTTCTTTCTTTAAGACATCAAGTACCTTTTTGACATGCATGACATGTTCTTCACAAGATTTACTGAAAATCAAGATGTCATCTAAGTAGACAATCACAATATCATCTAGAAATGGCCTCAATACATCATTCATCACACGCATGATGGTAACAGGGGCATTTCAAAGACCAAAAGTCATAACTAGCCATTCAAACAAACCTTGTTTTGTTTTGAATGTTGTCTTCCATATGCCACCTTCAACAATTCTAATTTGATGATAGCCACTCCATAAGTCCACCTTAGTAAAATAGTTTTCATCTTTCAATTGATCAATTAAATCATTTATTCTTGGAAGTGGTTAACGGTTCTTTACCATAATTTTGTTCAATGCATGGAGTCCACACACATGTGCCATGTTCCATACTTCTTTAGCGCCAAAACAATAGGTGACCGACATGACAAACTACTTGGTCTCATGATCCCTTTGTCCAACAACTCTTTAATTTTCTTTTAAATTTATGCACTTTCCATCACTGACATCTTGTACATGCCAATGTTAGGAAGAGGAAAATATTGGTGCAATTGTATTTGATGTTGGATTCCCCTCTTGGGAGGCAATCCCTTGGGCTCCTGAAACATCTCATCATATTGGTTAACAACCTCAACCAAATCAGATTTCAATCTTGAGTCACAACATTGAAAAGCTTCATCTCAACATCATTCTTTTGTTTGACCATTCAAAGCACAAAATTCTTGCTAGAGATAATGAGTCTCTTCATTTTTCCTGCATTCAAAAGTGAAAGATTTAGTTTTTGTTGATGTGCTCTAACAATATACTCAATGCCATATTTGAAAAAGTGATACTTGTTTTCATGGAGATGAAAAACATCTTTCCTATCATACAAATATGGGCTTCCCAAAAAATTTCCAGAAATATTAAGTTGAACTACATCAAGTTCAACTTCATCAAGAAAGTTTGTTGTAATTGCAAATCTAAGTATGCATTTCCTCGTCACTTGTAATTTTGCATTCTTGCATATCTGATCCAGGTGGCTCCAGACACCCTGAGGAGATCAAGAGAGCTAAGAAATGGTCAAAATTAAAAGTGGTTGGATTGCTCTCGAACTAGGTTCATACTGAATTATTCGTCGCCCTAATTCCAACAATGTGAACAGATCTCACATCCGAGCCCATATGGAGAAGTTAGAGCGGATCTCACAGATGTATAATTTTTTATAAACATTGAAGTTGAGTGTATCTCTATAAATTAAATGCTTGGTAATTGGTAATTGTGGATATAGGTATTAAAGTACTTATTTCATCATTCAATTTATTAAAAAAAATTATAAAAATTAATTAAAAATTATAATATTATTTAAATTATTATTTTTATTAATCATTATAAAAAAATTAATATATCAATTAAATATATATTTAGAATTAATTGTCTTTAATGTTATTTTCTGAAAATTTTCTTATTTATTTTTGAATTTAATTTGTCTAAAATTTTGCAGGAATTCATTGAAATCACAAGTTTTATGGGTAAACTCTGCATAGTCTAAGTGCTCTAGGGGTTTTTAGGGTGCTGTATCCAAATATATAGTCAAAAAAACAGTTTAAATAACACAAATCAAGATTTCATCTCCAACGTTGGATTCCCCTCAAAAAAATGAGTGGAAACTCCAAAAAGTCGCATTAAAGACAACTCTTATTTAAAAAAATATGGGACAAAATAATTAATCTAGATTTATCTCCACTTTACTCTAAATTTTTTAATATATAAATGTCTTTCATACAATACTATGGCTTATCAATGCGACATGCTCAAAAAACAATAGCTCACTCTATACCAATCTTGTTCATATGCCACTATTTTATTTAATCAATATAACTAAAAGGATAAAAAAAACATAACTATTTTGGAGATAATTTTCCACTATTGATTTGTGTATACTACTATGAATATCCTAGAATATTGCATGGAGATTAAATCCTCACCATTCATCTCATAATTATTGATAATTAAATTAAATTATAGAAATCTTATTTCACAATAGACACACCTATGAGATTAACAATATTCTTAAATATAGAGACTACTTGTGTCCACATTACATGGAAATTGTTAACTTATAAATAAGATTTGTTATAATACCATTGGTTCATTACTACAAACTCTATATGACATATGTTCATATTACATTTTTCTAATTAATTAATTTTAGATAAATTAATTGAAAAAGAACAATTAATTTAGAGATAAACTTAACTTTTGAAGTGAGTATTATTATGGATATTCCACCATATTTTATGGATCTTTACTATCTACTTAATAATTATTTGTAATTAAATTAAAATTGTAGAAAAATTATTTTAAAATAAAAATAATATAATATTTAATAAATAAAATAAAAAGAAAGATCAATAATCATCTACTTAATAATTATTCATGATTAAATTAAAATTTTGAAAAAATTATTTTAAAATAAAAATAGTATAATATTTAATAAGTAAAATGAAAAGAGGAATCAATAATTAGTTTATTCCAAAAATCTATTAAAACCTTAAATTTTTAATTATTGATAATTTTAATATTATTAATTGAAATGAAAAAACCCATAAACCAGTAATTAACTTACCCTATCCATCCCTGGAAATATATGAACTATATTAGTTATTAACCCTGAAATCCCTGTAAATATATGAACCATATTATTTATATTAAATCTTTAAGCGTGTTGTCGAGGTGAAGTCAATGTGATATGGTATGGTGCCACCCCTGAAACTAGATATAAGGTTCTTATTTTAGAAGTTTTACATCCTCGACTGGCTCTGTGACGAGTGGGAGCTGGTGGAGTCATTTTTCATTCCTCGTTCTTACATAGTTGCACATCGTTACAACTTTATCAAAAATTTATTAACCATACCAACAAATAAATGTTTCTCTTGCGGCTTACTTTCACGCTTTTCATGCTTTTCTGATAAGAAATATGCCCCTTCTATGTTGGAATTTACTCCTACCTGCAAACCTAAACAGGAGGACAAAAAAAACTTGAATTTGATTTGATTTTGAAGGACACAGCAGCAACAAATCTGGTTTGGTTTTGCACTCAACCGTGCATTAAATTTCTGGGTTTAATTCCCCTACAAAACCGATTTTGTTTACACAGGTCGTAGCCCTTTTCTGATATGAAAATCGTGGTTTAAACCACGCAACCTCCCGCCATTAAACTCTACGCACCAACCGTCTTTACTCCCGTGCCAGCATTTGAATTCAAACACGCCAAGTCAACCTTATGTGGACCTTGCAGGTCCACGTCATCCCGTCCTCAGCCAATCACGCGCTCATCGCACTATTCGCAACCATGCAATTTGTGGACCTCGCCAGTCCATGTTTTTCAACCCTCTGACCAATCAGAAGCCTATTGCACAATCTCATGCTGACATGATCAACTCTTCGTGATCACGCAATAGAGCAACCCCACCAGCGTCAACTCATTCCGCCTCGACCAATTGCGCACTATTGCAAGGTTTTGATGCCCAGTCAGCAGGCACCTTATTCGATGCGAAAACCCTTCACAAAATTTCACTCATTCATTTATCGCATGGAATGAAGTTGACGTTATTCGACACAGTGATCGATGCGAAAACATATCGCACTGCAAATTGTAATGTTTTTTTTTTTTTTAATGTTTTTTTTTATGGTTTGTAATATCCCCGCAATAGTTTTATTTCATAAAGTTTTTAAAACTTAGATTAATATTTTTAATATATGTATTATAAACGTATATGTTGACAACACATATAGACGAAAGTGGGTAATGGTGTGTATGTCGAGAGTAAGCGAAAAAGACTGTGTGAGAGCAGTGTGCTCAAGAAAATTGTGTGTGTAGCAGTGCAGTGGAGGAAAATTCTGTAAAACCAGAACAACAGATTATGAGGATTGTACTAAGCCATTTTTGCTAATGAAAGACAATTTTTTTTATGCTTCATTAGAAATTTTGTTTTGAAATATTTGTGTTGACAGAGGACATTTGTTCCTCACTATTTGTTAAGGAATTTTCTGAAATTCCAACATGGTATCAGAGCTAGTCCAGGCTCTCAGCAGTTTCTGAAGAAGCTAAAGGAAAAAGGAAGAAGAAGTTTGTTGAAGCATTTTTGCAGCACTATGAAAGTTCAACAAGTCAGGTATTTATCAAAAAAATAGAGTTATTGTTTGTTTTTAGTATACAGTCTAGATAACTGTAAAATAGAAGTCTTAAGAGTTTTTAGAAATAGAGGTTATATCTCCAGTAGTGAGAAAGCTTGTTTAAAATACACAATCAAGTTTTTAGCATAGTTCTGCAAGGCTAGCAATGGCAGGAGCCAGCACAAGCACGAGTATGGGAAATAATCAACTCCCACAGTTCAATGGGAAGAACTATGACTATTGGACAATCACAATGAGAGCCATGTCTGCATCTCAAGATTTGTGGGAACTGGTTGAAGATGGATTTGAAGAACCAGCTGATGCAAATGAGTTTAATGCCTTAATACAAGCAAAGAAAGATTTGTTGAAAAGTAATAGGAAGAAGGACTCAAAATCCCTTTTCTATCTCTATCAAGTAGTGCATTAAATCATATTTCCAAGAATTTCAGCACCAAAGAAGTCCAAAGATGCATGGGATACCCTCTAAACAGCCTATCAAGGTATGGAGAAAGTAAACATAGCAAAGCTTCAATTAATGAGAAGAGATTTTGAAGTCATTTGCATGAAAGAGTCTGATACAATAGACTCATTCTTCACACTATTGATTGGGTTGGTTACCCAAATGAGATCTCATGGAGAGACAGTAGAAGAAATAAGAATAGTGGAGAAAGTATTGAGGAGCTTACCCTCAAGATTTGATGTGATAGTAACAACCATTGAAGAGACAAAGGATCTCTCAATGTTTACTGTTGACGAGTTTCATGCATCATTGATGAAACATGAACAAAGACTAAGTAGAACAACAAACTTATCTTTGGAGCATGCCTTCAAGACCCAAATGCCTTTTAGAAGAGGAAGAGGTCAAGGCAGATCAAACTACAGAGGAAAAGGTAGAGGCAGAAGCCAGAACACAAGAGGAAGAAACATCACTACAAGTGCTAGTGCAAGGGGCAACAACCAAAATCAGAATCAAAGCCAAGGTAGCAGCAAACAAGGTGGACAAAATAGAGCACATGGACAAAGGTATGATAAATCCCAAGTCCAATGTCATTACTGTAAGAAGTATGGGCATTATGTCAATGAATGTGGGAAGAAACAGAGTGACATGGGTAATAGACCCAGTGCTAACTTTACTAAAGAGACTCTGAGTCAAGAGAATTTATTTCTAGCATGTAATATGGTTGAAGAAAAGAATGAAGATATATGGTTTCTAGATTCAGGATGTAGCGACCATATGACTAGAAACATTTCTATGTTTTCCATATTGGATGAAAATGTGAAGTCTCAAGTAACATTGGGGACAGACAACAAAGTCTCTGTCATGGGGAAAGGCAGAGTAAGTGTTTTGACAAGAAAAGGAGAAAGAAAATCCATATCAGAATTAGGGGAATTTTGAGGTCTAAAATGAGCCACCTAAGGAAAATGTACAATCAAAATTCACTTTATGAGAACCAATCACATTTTAGGGGATTAAATCATCCCTAATGGTTGAAGTGGCATTGGTTGAGTTAAAGGTACTTACTTGTCACATTTTCAATGGTGGATAAAAACTCATGGTTAACCATAGTAGTGCTCTAAGTACTTTTAAACTCATTAAGTAAAGTACTCATAATAAATGTCATTTCACACTTTTTGAATATAATATTATTATTGTCATTTTATAGTTTTTGAAAGAAACAATGCATATCCCAACACAATCTTCATGTATTTACACACTTTTCAATAAATATTATATTTTTATATTTTCAAATATTTATTTATAAATCAAATAAATTAAATATGTAATAAAAAAATTTAAATATAAAATAATATATTATATTATATTTTTTTTATATATTATATTAATTACATATTATTATATAATTTAAATAATCTAAATTTTAATTAATAGTATATTCTATAATTAAGAATTTATGAATTTTTATTTTTATTTTATTTTAATTTATTTAAGTACAAAGGACAAATGCATTAGTTGTGCAATGATAATGATTTTTTCTTGAAAATTGCATTCTTTTCTAGTCATTTCAATATAGT
Organism: Pinus albicaulis; assembly: GCA_034641835.2. Lineage (NCBI taxonomy): Eukaryota > Viridiplantae > Streptophyta > Pinopsida > Pinales > Pinaceae > Pinus > Pinus albicaulis. The sequence goes on along the minus strand of CM076574.1, from coordinate 1,170,823,963 downwards.
TTTTTTATTAATTTTATTTTGGTAGAACTTTTGAATTGAATTTAACCATAGTTACATGGATTTTGGTGCAAAAAGTGAATTGCAAATTCATAAATATTACTTTATTGGTTTATGCATTATTTTATTATTTCCTTAGGAGGCCCATTTTAGACCTCAAAATTCCCCTAATGATGTATACTATGTACCCGGTATGAAGTGTAACCTTCTGAATATTGGATAGCTCATTCAGAAAGGCTACAATGTATTCTTTGAAGATGACATATGTATTATCATGGATAAACCACCAAGTAAGCAATGCATTGCGCAAGTGAAGATGACAACAAATAGAATGTTTCCTCTCAAGATGAGAGCAAATTTGAAGAAAGGAGTTGCAATGACAACTGTAACTCAAGAGACTTTTTAAAAGGAAGCAAAAGATGAAAATTGGTTATGGCACCTGAAATTTGGACATCTCAACTTTGGAGGCCTAAATTTATTGCACAAAAAATGTATGGTAAAAGGATTACCATTGATTGAGAAACCAGACAGCCTATGTGAGGGTTGCATCTTGGGCAAACAACATAGAGAAAGCTTTCCATCGCATAAAGGCAAAACCACCCTTAGAAATAGTCCATTTTGATTTGTGTGGACCAATGCAAACACCATCATTAGCAGACAGCCATTATATGTTGACTTTTATTGATGATTACACAAAAAAAACATGGGTATATTTCTTGAAGTTGAAGAGTGAAGTGTTTGAGAAGTTATGCCACTTTAAATCTCTTGTTCAGAATCAAAGTGGGCAACATATAAAAGTTTTAAGAACTGATAGAGGAGGAGAATATATCTCCAAATATTTTCTGTTTTTTTGCAAAGAAAATGGAATTCATAAGCAATTTACAACAAGATATACACCACAGCAAAATAGGGTTGCTGAAAGGAAAAACAGAACCATCACGGATATGGTAAGAAGCATGTTGAAGGCAAAGCATTTGCCAACTGAATATTGGGTTGAAGTTGTACATTGTGTAGCATATGTTTTGAATAGATGTCCAACAAAGAGTGTTATGAACAAAGTTCTGGAAGAAGCATGGAGTGGCATAAATTAATTTGTGACCCACATGAGAGTATTTGGTTGTGTGGCTTATGCACACATTCCAAATCAGCTAAGGAAGAAGTTGGACAGTAAGGGGGAGAAGTGTATATTTGTTGGTTACAGTGATGAATCAAAGGCATACAGATTGTATAACCCATCCACAAAGAAGTTTATGATAGGCATAGATGTACATTTTATTGAGGAAGAAGCTTGGGATGGAAACATTGAAAAAACAATGAATGTAAAGACATGTATGTCTCAAGATGAAGATGAGGAAGAGATGGCTGAAGTAAATCCCTCATTAGCAGCACCACCTCCACCAACACAATGAAAACAAGGGACACCACAAGCTGGTATGAGAACACCCTTGAGAAGTCATGACAGTGCTTCTCCAAGCACATCACAAGGAGCAGATTTGAGTGCTTCTACAAGCACAAGTTCAACAAGAGAAAGAAGAACCAGATTCAAAAGTATGAATGAAATCTATGAGCAAGAAGCAAATAATGAAGGTATAAACTCTTTATTAGATCCTATTCATTTTGAAGAAGCAGCAAAAGATAAGAAATAGATAGATGTTATGGATGAAGAGATAAATGCAATAGAAAAGAAAAATACATGAGAATTAGTTGATCTCCCAAAAGGCAAGGAAGTGATTGGAGTAAAATGGGTTTATAAAACCAAAAGCAATGCTGAAGGTAAGATTGAAAGGCACAAGGGCAGACTTGTTGTCAAAGGCTACAAGCAGCAACAAGGAAGATATTATGAGGAAAATTTTGCACTAGTTGCAAGAATGGAAACAGTAAGAGCAGTGTTGTCCATAGCAGCACAACATAAGTGGAAAGTTTACCAAATGGATGCGAAATAAACATTTCTAAATGGAGTATTGATGGAAGAGGTATATGTTGAACAACCTCTGGGCTATGATAAAGAAGGCCAAGAGCACAAGGTATGAAAATTGAAGAAAGCTTTGTATGGACTGAAACAAGTGCCAAGAGCATGGTACAGTAGGATAGATGCCTATCTACTGGAAAATGGGTTTGAGAAATGTGAAGGAGAACCCACAATATACATCAAAGAAAAAGATGGTAAGATGCTCATTGTTGTTTTATATGTTGATGATGTGATATTCACAAGTAATGATGCTTACCTCATTGAAAATTTTAAGACAGTCATGAAATAAAAATTTGAGATGACAGATATGGGATTGCTGAGATACTTCTTAGGAATAGAAGTAGAGAAAAATGAAAATAAAATTTTTATTTTTCAAGCTAAATATGTAAAAGAAGTTTTGGAAAGATTTAACATGCAGGATTGCAAGGCAGCAATTACTCCTACAGTGATGTGATTGAAGTTGAGCAAAGAATACAGCAACAAGGATTTTGATCCACGTTTATACAAAAGCATTGTTGGCAGCCTTATGTATTTGATTGCAACTAGGGCAGATATTATGCATGCTGTGAGTTTAATTTCCAGATTCATGGAAAGGCCAAAGGAGGCACATTGGAAAGCAGCAAAACTAATTCTAAGGTATGTGAAAGGAACAAAGAGGTATGGTATTTTATACACCTCTTCAGAAAAATTTGAATTAATTGGACATATTGGCAGTCATTGGGTTGGAAGTATAGATGACAGGAAAATCACCTCTGGATATGTTTTTCATATGGGATTAGGAGTCATTTCATGGGCTTCTAAGAAACATCCAATTGTGTCTTTATCAACAGTAGAGGCAGAGTATGTGGCAGCTACAGCAGCAGCATGTCAAGTAGTATGGATGAGGAGAATGTTAAGAGATTTGTGTCATGAACAGGTAAAAGGAACAACATTTTATTGTGATAATAGCTCAGCAATAGCTTTATCCAAGAATTCAGTGTTTCACAAGAGGACAAAACACATTGATGCAAGGTATCACTACATCAGAGAATTGGTGAACAATGGAGAAATTGTTCTGAAACATTGTTGAACACAAGAACAATTTGTTGATATTTTAACAAAACCATTGGGGCAGAAAAGTTTTAATTTTCTCAGAAAATGTCCGGGAATGCATGAAAACAGAAGTTGTGATTAAGGGGGAGTGTTGGAATGTACTCCCAACTGCAAACTTGAACAGGAGGACAAAAAAAACTTCAATTTTGATTTGATTTTGAAGGACACAATAGCAACTAATTTGGTTTGGTTTTGCATTCAACCGTGCATTAAATTTCTAGGTTTAATTCCCCTACAAAACTGATTTTGTTTACACAGGCCGTAGCCCTTTTATGATATGCAAATCATGGTTTAAACCACGCAACCGCCCACTATTAAACTCTACGCACCAACCGTCTTTACTCTCGCGCCAACATTTGAATTCAAACACGTCAAGTCAACCTTATGTGGACCCCACAAGTCCCCGTCACCCCGTCCTCAGCCAATCACACGCTGATCGCACCATTCACAACCATGCGATTTCTAGACCTTGCCATTTCACGGCTTTCAGCCCTCCGACCAATCAGAAGCATATCACACAATCTTGTGCCGGCGTCACCAGCTCTTCACAACCATGCGATAGAGCGACCCTACCAGCACCAACTCTTTCGGCCTCGACCAATTGCGCACTATCACAAGGTTTTGATGCCCAGTCAGCAGGTGCCTTCTTCGATGCAAAAACCCTTCGCAAACTTTCGCTCATTCATTTATCGCATGGAATGAAGATGACGTCTTTCGACATAGTGATCGATGCAAAAACATATCGTATTGCAAATTGTAATGTTTTTTTTATGGTTTGTAATATGCTCGCGATAGTTTTATTTCATAAAGTTTTTAAAACTTAGTTTAATATTTTTAATATATGTATTGTAAACATATATGTTTACAACATATATAGACAACAGTGGGTAATGGTGTGTATGCCAAGAGTAAGAAAAAAGGACTGTGTGAGAGCAGAGTGCTCGAGAAAGCTATGTGTGTAGTAGCTGTGTCTTTGCCGACATTTTCCAACATGAAATGGAATTTTTATCCGAATGGCAGACCAAAAAACTAGATGCCTACTGTGATTGATAGATCTCTGATCTGGAAATCTTCTAGAAATGATTTTTTTTTTTGTTAATGCTGCATCGATAATTTTTTAGACTAATCTAAGGGAGGTCCCAGGAAGCAGAGAGTCAGAGAAGAGGGAGTCATGGAAAGCTATATACTCAATGGGATTTGAACAGTGGTCTTGCAAGTTTCACCTAACAAAACTTACAATTAAACCACATATCACTATATCCCCTAGAGATGATTATTTTACTATATCCCTTAGAGATGATTTTTTTTTTTTGACAATGGTGGATAATTTTTTAGACTAATCTAAGGGAGGTCCCAGGAAACAGACGGAACGGGGAGTCATAGCAAGCCATATACTCAATGGGATCTGAACCGTAGTCATGCAAGTTTCACCCAACAAAAATTCACAGCAAGCCATATACTCAATGGGATTTGAGCCATAGTCTTGCAAGTTTCACCCAACAAAACTTAAAATTAAACCACATATCACTATATCCCCTATAGATGATTATTTCACTATATCCCTTAGAGATGATTATTGTTTTTTCTTACAATGGTGAATCGGTAACTATTTAGACTAATCTAAGGGGGATCAATCTTGCCTTATAACACCAATAGCATATCCAACAACACACTAATAGTGTAATGTTCCCAAATTGGGGATTGCTCAGCAAGCTCGGAAAATAACGCACTTACTGAAGGATTCATGTACAGAGATGAGTTTACAACCCTTGGATCCCTTATATCAGAAAATATGGGGTCTATATCCACAAGGGGAGCAGAAACAAATCAAACTAGGTGTGGTAAACAGGTCTCCCACAACCTAGTCTAGCTAAAAAACACCCTGTAAGAGGGGCTGCAGCTATGCACAACGCACTGCCTCAAGAATAACGCAGTCTTGGTCCATATAAGTAGGAGGCCATCATATATGATTAATAAATGAAAGTACAACAGCAAATAAGGAGTAAAGTGAAGCTCTTTCAATATACAATAGATTACATGAGACACGAGAGCAAGATATCTTCAGAAAAGAGAGCTACAACATGTATATATCAACAAAAATGGCTCAACATCGTTATTTTCAGGAGCTGTAGCAGCTGCATATTACAACTCAGATCTAGGATAGATCTATGGACAAGACATCACATCTATTTCAGATCTGGAAACTAGATAGTTTTCTTTACAAGATCCCCTTGGGGTTTTGACCAAATCATGCATGAATAAGAGTAGATCTGAGAAACAAGTCGCAGATATGTAAAATACTGCAGTAAATTTCTGAATATAAAATTTTATTAAAATGGATCAGATCTAAACAGAACATGGATCAGCAAGCTAATCCATGGATCAGCAAGCTAATCCATGGATCAACAAGTGGGAGGGAAATCCCAACACTAGAGATCTCTGATCTAAACTATGAGCAAAACACCATGAAGAACCTCATACCAAAATAACACAGTCCATCAATAGGAATAGCGTTGTAGCTCAAATGACATAGATAGCCACTGCAAAATTGTAGATCTGAAGTATAAAGAGAAGAGACACCCTTCCAGGAGATTAAAAGACACACTCCACGAGAAGAGGCTCCCAAAACACACTAGATCTCTGCATATCTAAAGCTCCACTTGCTGCAGCTTGCAAAAGTAGACAAACCCTCACTACACTAGAAAATTTGGCCCAATTTCCAACGGCCACTTCGTCGCTATTTCGACACATAGTCGTTGCAAGAGCGACAGTTCAAGTATGGACAAAACGTGGTTAGCCATGACGTCTCAATTCTGACGCCTTGACAAAGTGTCGCAATATCGACACTATTTTCATCGCTTCCAAACAAAAGCGTCCTGCGTCAGATGTTGCCCAGACACGTCTCTCTCTTCGACGTTTGTAAAATATCATAATTAAGACGAAATAATGGTCAGGCATTTGAACGTCACTCTTCCAATGTTTTTTACGTAAATCTTAAAGCGTTTCTAAGCTGACCACAATTGCGACACCGTACAAAAGTGTCGCAAGGCAAGCCCCCCGCATTACAAAATTTTCGCAATACCAACGCTTTCCAGAAGCGTCGCAATACCAACGCTTTCCAGAAGCGTCGCAATACCAACGCCAGGAAGAACTGTCGCAATATCAACGGACGTCACAAGACCGACAAAAATGGAAATCGTTGAAAATGTCGGAAGACCGACGCTTATAAGGCGTTGGAAGAGCGACGCTTACAAAGCGTCGGTATACCGACGGCGGGTTCAATTAAAAAAATAAAAATGAAACTTTAAAACAGGACAGTAAATCTCTAATATTTGTTATGAATTGTGGGTGTTCCAATTGTTATGAACATAATTTGACCGTGAAATATTAATATAATAAACCACCCCGCAACGCTTCGACTAGAAACAATCATATAATAAGATCGGACCCCGCTAACCTTTAGTGATGGCATTCACTTTATAACTGGGACTTCATATGAGGCTTGGACACATAAATATGAATAAACTTTTGTCAATGCAAACAACCGCACATACCTCCATTGAACCTTAGTTAGGACAACAATAGTCGACATATATACGCGTGGGGCCCAGCGCTAGCAGCCTTTCCACATCCAACGGTGGATAATACGTCACTCTGGCCTTGACGATCCAACGATCCAACTGGATATCGCGCGAGTTAGTTGCACGATCGTTAACTCGCGATGAGAGTGGGTTTTCAAAACCGCTCAAGGCCACGTGTCGGCCTATGACATTGATCGCGTCCAAATGGAGAATACCACTTACCGTACAAAGGCAGTGCGATATGCCGGAAACCCGTCTTTACTGTGCGGTCCTCAAGGTTCCAACTACTCTTACTCCAGGTTCCATCCGCTTACCAATGCCTTACTGCCATTGAACTCTTCCTCGTTGTTCATCCCTCGCGTGGCCATACCAAATGAACTCGAGCACAACCATTTTGAGGAGACACGACGCATGACATATGCCACGGTTTATGTCTTATGGTTCCGACAAGGTTAGTATCGACTCTGCAAATCGATACACCGGTCCTTGGTTCATTCAATCGCCTACACATTCACAACACTCATTACGAGGTTTTACCTAGCTCACGGAGGTTCGAGCACAACATCTCCTTGCTCTACCACAGGTGCACGGGAATGTCATTAACCTAATTCACCCTCTGTTCACACAACTGATTATAGAGAAATTCCCCAACTATTTGACACAGTTATCTGTGGAATTCACCAATGCTCATAAGTCCTGAGTCATTAGCTCGTGTTCCACCGAGAACTCAACCAGTCTATATGCACATAACCTCATCACAGGGTTTCTTAATTACCACGGGATTTCAATTATCTTTCACTAGGATGCGTACATATATTCACACACAGAAAACTTACTCAATCAACGCACATATAATACTAACAGATTCCTTATATAAATGAAATTTCTTACAGTCTCCTGGTCCTCGGCCAGATCTTCGATACAATGGCCTCCTCTTCCCTATGCAGCTCTATGCAGTTCTCTTTGCAGGTCTTCTGTGCAGGTCTATCGACTCTGTCATGGAGGTTTATTTTTATATCAATTACAATGAATCGATTCGAATTTCTCGATGACTCACAAACTCTTCAAATTCCTAACTTTGAGACTAACGCTCTGACAGACAGAGATAGACTCCTAGAATTAGCTTAACTTCTGAAACTGACTATCTCTTCAGGTGCCCATTAATCATTCGGGAAGTTACATTTTCTCTACAAATTAACTAAATTAGCTCAACTATGGATAATTTCATAGGGAAATAAAACATGAGACCCCCCTTTACATTTATTTATGTACAAAAGTTGTCTTGGGCCTAATGCCCCTGCATCAGATAACATAGTGAGGGGCTAAATTTCCAGAGCTTCCATGCATCTGTAACATCTTCGGAGCATTTGCATGTGGTTTAGCTACCCTTGTCACTCAAATTGATAGTAGATTAAAGATGACAGATGTTTTCAACGTAACAAGAGCCATTTCGGGTTTCATTGGAAACATTATTTAGAAAACACAGTTTGTGCAATCAATCTTCATACCGAAGTAGCATATATTCAGTTTCACAATGACCTAATGTCATCATGTACTCAACAAGTCAATTGTTGCAGTGTCATACAACCTCAAGCCTCAAACATCTTTACAAGTGAGCATTTCAGGTCCGATTTAGAACAAACTTGTTAGAGATTTTACTGAAATCAAGTTACATTCTAATGCTAATTTAATATAGAGATTAAGATTCTGAATCTATGATGTTACTATTGTTGCCAGTATTTTTATTGTACTTGTGCCATACCCAACTCCACTAATAGTAATAGCAATGTTGAATCCTGATTAGTCTCCATCCATGGGATTTTAATGGCCCTTAGATGTGAGATTCACATGCCAAATTGAATCATTTCATAGAATGACTCCACTGCATATTACTGCCTTTCAACTATGGCTGAGTATCAATTTTACCAATTTGGCCAGCACTTGAATATAATCCTAATTACATCAAATTTCAAAATTTGATTCTAACCCTAAGTGCATAAAATTCTGCAAAACCCACTTACGCAACACAGTCTAAGAGGGGTTAACATGCCTATGAAGTATTTAAACATTGTTGAGGGCTAAGAATAGTTGGACTTTGCCAACTAACCAAACTCACTTTTGACCACTTCTAGTAACTTTAGCCTGTAGATGCTCTCATAAAAAGAAAGCAAGTGGTCCAATAAAAGGAAGGGGACTAGTTGCATGTTTCATTCCCTTTTTTTTGTCAGCTGAAAGCTTTCCAAGAAGAATAAATCTACTGAAGCATGAAACTGATTTTGTTGCTGCCCCAACTACCACTGATATACATCACAATGTGTCATAGTTTACTATAAGCCTCTATTGAGAGTGGGCAGCACTAAATCCAAGTAATTCCCCTCATCCCTTAAAAGACACCTCTAAATATAACTAGAAATTTCAAATAGTTAGTAAAGGAAAAGTACAAAGATATAACAGATCTATGTTGAGCCAAAAACCTGTGCATTCACAACAAAACTGGGATGGATAAAACTTAAAAACAATTATGGACTTTGACAAAAAATCATCTTATGCATACAAAATGAAAGAAGCATTGGCATACTACTATGTTTACACATTTAAGGACAGGCAGAGTGAGTCTCCGGGCAACACAGTTACATGTGAAGACCCTAGATCCTTGTACCCACAATATCTAGTGACTTATAAAATGATTTCCAAAACAATGCCTTTGCTATGCATGTAAGAACACCACCTGTATAATGAGGGAGATGTAATATTGTCTGAGAAGCAGATTTATACAGAGTGGTCCAAGATTGTGTATTTATGGAAGATACAACTTATTTTGGCATGAAACATGTATCCAAGATTTCAATGTGCCTTATTTCAGAGCCCATTGATGATTTACTATGAAACCTAAACTTTCAAAACAAACACATTGAAATCATAGGATCTCCATCACGAATATCATAAATATTAACTGTCTTTTGGGCACTGGCAGTAGATACCATAAGAGGCCCACATGGCCTGTACCACCAATGTTGATTCTCTGGCACAACATTTGCAAAGCTAAAATTTCTCCCCGAGACATCCCTCTCTGCCAAAACTGGAGAGATGGTACTGGACGTTGAAGTGAAGGCCTCTGATTCAGTATGGAATGCCATAATTTCTTTATTATAAAAGTCCCATGAACAGAAACCTGAGTCCAATGTACAACCTACAGATGTTGCCACAACATATTTACCAAAGCGACCATTTGAACCAGCTGCTCTGATCAACCAACAATCACCCCACATGTTTGGGGTAAGCCCATATGGAGCTTTATATTCAGCCTTCTCCTGGAGATTGGAAAAAAAAAATACTGAGTATTACTCATACATCAATTGCCCTTTATGTTAAGGGAAAATTTAAAGAGTGCATAAATATTCTTGAAATCCCAATCATAGTTTCTAGAAAATTTCAACAATTTTTGAAATGAACTACATCCTATTTAAACTACATCAAATATTTAGGCAAATCATTTTTTTAAATAGAAATTGGTGAATTTTATTTCAAATATATAAATTTAAACCATGAGAATAATCTAACCCCTAGGATTTTCCCTATTTCTAATAGAAAATCCCAAAATGTATAAATAAAATGTATAAATTATAACACCCATAAAACCAAAAATTAAGTACAATAATTAAAACCTCCACACCTATGAATTTGCTATATCGTGAAAAGAGCAGCATCCATCATCATGGGAAAGCAAAATCGATTCTCCTTCTGATACAAACTAGCCTGTAGTAGATGTCTTATGGTTGAGTTTATTTAATCGATTACAGGAAACCTCTTCAGTTTCTTCAATATTTCCAAAATCCTCTGGATTGTTTTTCTGATCATCATCAAAGTCCATATTTTCATCACATTGAATTAGTTGGGGTTCATTACGATCAGGTCCAATGCCTATTGCAGAGCTTCAGACATCCAATCCAATATTGGAACTGCCATACCCATT